>CM027847.1:26137197-26196305 GCA_016097595.1 Eucalyptus pumila | reverse complement strand
AACTACTCAGGCATGATCTGTTAGCAATGAAACACAACAAACCCAAGATGACCTTGTTTTGTTAGTGGGGAGGCAGATTGTACTTTGGATAGAAGGAAATATTGAATTTGATGGAAACACCCTTCTTTGTCGTCATTCATTTCTGATGACAAGTTCATTTTCCGCCTACCTGATTTGCTTGTGTTATTAATGAGGAAGACAAACTTTAGTTGTTTAGCTTTAAAGCTGAACCATACCGATTAATTCAGCTCTCCTTTTCTTTTCAAAATGGGTAAGTCAAGCTTTAATTTCGCAAGACAAATGTGGGAAGACTAGACCATACAAGCCCATAGAGCCAAAAACTTGCTCGCATCATGAGAGCTACTCGAGTGACTTGTGCATGCTATTTAGTAGATAATGCAAAGTGGTTTTTGAAAATTACAATCCGAAGAGAACTACTTTTTTCCCCAAATGGAAATGAGCATAATAATAAGACTTGAAAAAGAATCGACCCTGTAAACATCAACCGACTAATGAAATGCTTATCGTATATTTGTATTTTCATTCTCAAGCCACCGCACATGATCTTATAGTTGGAGTTGCAGAGAGGAGTGTTTGATTTAATCGCGTTTGTACGGAAAAAAATACAAGGCGAAAGATGTAGATGTGCGATTAGCTAGCGTCTAAACTTCGAATCTCATTTGAATTTCATGTGCTGGCTATTTTATATTTTAATGTATCCTCATGATGCTTTAACATCATTTGGTGTCTAGTACTATTAACAAGAAAAATAAGATTTGATGATAATATTAAAGTATAAAAAACTGTTGAAAATTTGACAAAATAGCCACTTTTAAGAACTAAATAAGATATGTTCAGAAAAAATAAACCGACACAAATTAAATAAAAAGGGAGAAGACCTCGGCAGATAAAAAGAAAAAGCAAATGAACAAAATTGATTACTTATATTTAAAGGATTTATTAGTGTAAATAATGATTTAAACAAAAATATTATAAAAAAAATCTATGGAGAAAAACATATGGAAATAATGGCTAATTTGGAAAGTGTTGGTGACTTACTCTGACAAGAGCTAGTAATTGGATAAAATCATTGGTTACGCATGCTCCTAAAGCATGAGATCGATGAAAGCGGCAGTAATTTTCATACTAAAAAAAATGTTACCAACATTGACACACATGGTAAGCTCGGAATATAAATGTGGATGGATGATTACAAGGGTTGATGATTACAGTACTATTTTTTCAAAATGGTTAATCTTTTGAAAACTTCAACCGATACACTCAAGGACAAATTTACCAAAAACTATTTTTTGACAATAAAAAACCCAAAACTTGTACATTTGTGACAAATTTACCCAATCGACCATAAAAAAAACTCTAAACTTGTACATTTATGACAAATTTACTTCAATCTAATTTATTAGACCAAAAAACCAATAAACTGATAAATCTATAACAATATACCCTCTCGCTAAATCGGATTAATACTACAAAAATCACAAAAATTGTAAATTTGCACAAATCGAATGTAAAATCCTACTAACTCATTACGTATCATTTAACTAATAACTTTACGTTAAAATTTAACGAAAACTTATAGAGGGTAAATTTGTCATGTTTATCGCTTTATGTAAATTATCAAGTATGCAAGTTTTGGGATTTTTGGTGATCAAAAAATAATTTATGCAGAAATTTATCACGTATATCAATTGAGATTTTTCTCAGTATTAACCCTTTTCAAAACCTGTTTTAATGCAAAATCGCTTGATGGATGAGGAACTTTGCCTTGCCAAGTCAGGTAAAGTCAAAGCTATCATCTTTCAGGAGATATCACTGGTGAAGCAGTGGCTGCTGCACGTCCCAGACAATGTTGGACATATTGTTCAAATTAAATCTTTGTACATATTATAGACCCTAGTTTCGATTGGTACCCAAGAAACTGACACGATCTGTACTTGCTCCGAAGCTGTAGATAAGTCTAGTCTAAAGCAGATGAGTTGAAATGGAGAGAGAGAGAGAGAGAGAGAGAGAGAGAGAGAGAGAGGCCTGAAATACATTACACCCCAAATCAGGAAATTACACAAAGTGATGGAAGAGAGAGAACAGTGAGTGGAGAAAAGTTTTTTTTTTTTTGGTAAACGAGAAAAGTTTGAATCTACGGCAACAAAGAAAAAAAAATCACCCCTTAGAGTAGAATTTAAAATATGAACTCATTTTTTTTAGTCATCTATGGACATATAACCTAAAGCGACAAAATAAATGTTTCATTACCTATGGGTATTGCATAAGGGTACAAACTTATGATTTTGTCACTAGGTAAAAGCAACGGGGCAAATGTGACAGATGGTTGGCCACAAAATTTGGGTCTAAGGCAACAAAATTTACAGCCCATTTTTAGTTTTTCTGCAGTATCTCTCAATTCGCCGTCATCATTGTTCGTATTGTCGACACTTTTCCATTTCGCCACTTCTTTCATAATGATTCTAATGGGTAATTGTGCAAGTATTGAAAAGAACCGAATTGTGTCCATAATCAAGGATTTCTATAGCGATCCTTGTTTGATTGATCAAGACTACTTAGATGTTCTATTTAATATTTTCTTGGACAAGCTGTAATAATGTGATATCAAGTATGCATCGCATAGCAAAAAATTGCCAAATTTTGCCAAAAAAAAAAAAAAATTGGTGAGGGAGATAGGGGGTGGACGGAGTGGCGTCATTGGCAAAGGATGTCAAGCCTCAGCGCACGATAGAGTTGGTAACGATGAACATGACTCATTTGCACGACACGATAAAATGCAAGTTAAAAGAGAAAAGATTCAAATTGACAACTTAATTATATATATAGATCGATATTGATTGACACGAATCAATACATTTCCGATAATCCAAATATTCAATATGAAAAGTCAAAATCAAAATGTTTTAGGAAATACGAATTGACATGAATTGCAAGAACCATTATGATATGTCAAGACGAATTGCTAGCCTTAACGTGATCCCGTAGAGGCAAGGCACTGGCCGAGATCTACGTCTCACTCCTGCTCCTCCCTCCCCAACTTTTATTCTCCATTTTTTCATTTTTAGCATTTCCCAATCGTAGTGTTCTCTCGACGCCACATCAATTTCACATGTCTTCAGAAAAAAAAACTGAATAATATGCTAGGTTAATTTAAATAGATGGGGTTAATAGAAGAATCAGATTGCACTTTTGAAAGAATTTAACTTCACAATTAAATTTATTTTTTAAAGTTTTTTGTAATGTTGATGTAAGTTTCGAGATTTTCTAGCACATTCGATTATATAACAATGATGAAATTGTCATGGGAATGTGTTAACACATACAAGCTTGGGCAAAACGTGCTCGAGCCCCTACTTAAGCTACTTTGGGAGTGTGAACCGCAATGGCACAAATAATTTGACGGATAAAAACAGCATGGATGATATAATTTTCGTATAATGTCATATCAGTGCTATAATATTTTTTTTTATCACTTAATTGCCGTGTCTTCAAAAAAATTAAATATAATAACTTTTAATCAATTATTTAAGTATCATAACTTATAAAAAAAAGTTTACTTAAGTGTCTAAAATTTTACGTGATACTGTCATTACGTTTTTAAAAATTATAATAATCAAGTGATTGATTGAAAAATTATAGGTACTCAAGTGATAAAAAAAATTATAGATTGGGCAAGAAGAAGATGAATCTAGGATGAAGAAGATGATAAACAGGACAACCATTGATCTCAAAAAGAAGAAGAAAAGAACATAACAATTGAAAGAATTTTTTTGAATGAAAAAATCCTGATCAGGCCACCACAATACGATTGTCACCGCCACAGCCATCTAGGTCAAGTCATTTTTTGGAAATTAAATGACCATTTTACGTTTTTATTTGAAATAAGATTTATTTCAATTCATCTTTTGAGGAAAAGATTGCATTTTAAGTTTTTATTTGAGATTTTTCCTAAAAATTATGATATTTATGGCATGTAATTTTCCTTCCCTTGGGCAAAGCTCTAACAATGGATTTCAAAATCAAATGTCCAAGGGTCAAAACCCTAAATTGCAACTCGACCCCAACGGCCTCCCCACGGCGAAGAACCTGCGGAGTCAATCCTCTCATCCCGACCCTCCGGCGTCGCCGGCATCGCTCCGGTCTCGAGACCGAGACGCAGGTCGGCCCATTTCGGAGTTCATGAAATTCTCGCATGTTCATCGCCGGTCGGTCCGATCCCATGCTCGTCAACCTCGCTCGCAGAGCCCTGCTTCAAGCTAGGAGTGGGGCCCTCGCGCTCCCCGCCGCCGGAGCACAACCGCCGCCGCTGCTCCGGCAGTCCTCGACCTCCTCGGAGCCGCGCTCCTTCACGGTGCTGTACCTCGTCAATGCCTGCGGGCTGTCTCCGGAGTCCGCCGTCTCGGCTTCCCGGCGCATCTGCTTCGAATCCCCTTCTAGACCAGACTCCGTCCTGGGTTTGCTCAGGAAACGAGGTTTCTCTCGGACCCAGATCGCGAACGTCGTCGGCAGACACCCCGGGTGCTTCTGGCGAGCCCGGATGCGATCCTCTTGCCAAAGATCGAATTTTTGGGCTCCAGAGGCTTCTCCGATTCTGATATAGCCAGAGTCATCAGTGCAGCCCCGAGCTTGTTGGCCAGGAGTTTAGAGAACCATTTGAGGCCTACTTTGGACTATATTGTCGAACTGGTGCAATCCGGCGAGGATGCCGTTGCAGCCATCAAACGTTGTCCGAGGATGTTGTATGAGGATCCGGGAGCTCTACTCATTCCGAAAATTGCAACCTTGAAGGAAAATGGAGTGCCTCCAGCAAACATCGGGCACTTGGTTCTGTACCATGGGTCGATATTCCTGGCTTCGCCTGAACAGTTCGCCGAGGCTGTGAATAGGGTTAAGGCGTTTGGTTTTGAGCCTTCGAAAGTGGGTTTCGTCACGGCTTTGCATGTAATTAGGGGCTTGAGCGAGCCATCGTGGCAGAGGAAGATCGGTGTGTATGGCAAGTGGGGTTGGTCGGAGGAGGTTGCTTTGGCTTTTAGGAGGCATCCGTGGTGTATGGCGGTGTCGGAGAGCAAAATTACGGAAGTGATGAACTTTTGTCAATGAGATGGGGTTTTGATTCCTTTGCATATTCGCAGTGTCCTGGTGATCTCCACTGAGCCACAGGCGAACTATTCCTAGGTGTTCAGTGTTTGAGTCCTATTGTCTAAGGGCTTGGTCCATACCCATAGCTTG
Source organism: Eucalyptus pumila (assembly GCA_016097595.1). Classification (NCBI taxonomy): domain Eukaryota; kingdom Viridiplantae; phylum Streptophyta; class Magnoliopsida; order Myrtales; family Myrtaceae; genus Eucalyptus; species Eucalyptus pumila. Next base: position 26,191,055 of record CM027847.1, on the reverse strand, counting down.
GCTACATCCTGATAGTTCCGAGAGTAGGTTTATAAAGGAATTTATGACCTGTTACTTGGGAAAAGCTCCCAGTTGTTGGATCTTTATAAGGAGAAGATGGGTCTTGCAAGCTAGTTCTGAGCTTTATGCATATTGTTTGAGTTTAATAAATGATGCCAATGAAAAGCAAAGGAGATCATACACCTGCTGTTTTGATCTATGTTTGATAATTGGTGATGCCGAGTTTCGTGTTACTTACCTTCTCTGTTTCATCCCTAAAGTTCTCCATATCTAGCTGTGTTCTATCATAACCTGCTCTGTTTTTTCATTGCAAAGTGTACTTGCTCACTGAAGACAGCTTTGTTCTTAATTGAAACTAAAGTAATTCTCTGCAGCTTGTTAGGCGTTTAGTCAGAATTTACCTGTTTAACTAAACTTAAGACTTCACTATTTATTTCTTTCCTGTGCAAAATTTACCTAGTGCCATGCTTACCTAGTGCTATGCTTATTGATCTTCATGAAAGACCAGTTTTCTTTATATTAATTCTCTGAGTAGACTTTGCTAATTGTGCAATTCCAACTCTTTGGGGCGATAGCTTCTCTTATTTTACTTCCAGATAAAAACATGTATGTACAGTAAGTTTGCGGTTGTTCTCAGCTCATGATAGGGTTCCCATCTGAATGTGCTTATCAAATTGCTCTAATTTGTACTGTCACTGCTTGCGTCATTTGATGTATGGATCTTGGGCCAGTGACATGGTCTCATATGAGCTGAGTTTCTATTCTGTATTACGGCTTGATTCGGGGTTTGATGATGCTGTGCATTGATCCTGTTTTATGTGAGTCTATCACTGTGTTAAGAGGCTAACAGAGCGGAAGTCAATTCTTGAAATTGCTGCATCTGCTTCATCTATCTCGTCTAAATTGATTTTCGAGCTGTTGATTGAGCTTTTAGAGAAAGTTATTAGCTATTTATTGTTGCTACTCTAATGAGAATGCAAAGTGTCTGGAAGATTCACTGAGTTGTAAATGGATAGATGACCTACTTTTCTGCAAGCTTTCCCACTATTGATCGCCAGAGTGGCTAACCTCGTTTGATTCGTGTGATTATATGTCTTTTCAAGCTCAAACTGCCGGGGATCGCAAAGTCGCAACCCAACAAGAAGTGATGTTAATGCAGAACATCCATATGTTCTTCTGTTTATTCTTTGTCTTCAGTGGCCCATCGAACTCCCTCGTGGCATCCACAACTTTTGACATGAGAGAGCATCTTGCATTTAACAGGAGCTTCAACACTTGCAAGCATTACTGATCGTCATGTGCTCCATGCTCGATGTCAGTTCCGGGCCACATACGTCTCCACCGGCTACTCAAATGTTGCTCCTCCGTCTTCTCTCCCTTATCTGAGCCGCTCCCGGGGCTGATCGAATCTCGCCTTCCTGATCCCCAGCACGCCATCATGCACTAGCTTCGCGATCCGCCATAATTCCCGATCATTTTTGTTTCTGCCCGGTGCTTCAATCAGAGAAAAGCATACGGCATTGCTGAAGTACCCTATGGGCAGCGCCACTGCATCAGCCCCGTCATATCAATGGCCATCTTCACAATCCTGGGATCCCAACTGTTCTCATGGTTTCTTCGATGGAGCGACGAGAGTCCAAAAGAGCGCAGCAAGAACATCGAACGGCGTGGCATTAGGGCACCACTCATGGACTTCTGAGATGAGTCGCGTCATAGTTCGGTCGGAGAATTTGAAGGAGGATGAGGACATTTTGGCGGGGGAGGAGGGAGAGGATCGGGCAGTGAGGGCGGAGTCCAGGTGCAGGTGAGCCAGGGTGAGTCGGTGATGCGGCGGGTGGGGCCGAGCTGGGGAAGTGAGGCGGGTGGCGGATGGGGGGATCCGCGGCAGACTTGGGACGACAATCGGAAGAGGAGGGCCCGGGTCAGCGTGCAGGTGGGTGCAGCTCAGGCCCCTGGCTACGCCTCCTCCTTCAAATTCACTTACCAGCCAACCAAAACAATCACAGATTCACATCATGTCTTGTTGCATCGCGGCGGACCAGATCATACATTAGTGAGCAGCCGAAGTAATTGCAATAGCCACCGCCCCTTTCGATTTATTGTACGATGCTGTATGCTTTTTATTAACTCGCCTGACCGGACAAGTTCGTGTTTTTCGCATTCTACTCTTTGCCGTGTTCGCGCGGCACGCCCCAAAAGAATAGATGTCCCGGGTTGTCTTTTAAAACATAGAACGTACGCCGACCCATGAGCGGTCCGCGTTAAATAGAAAGTCGAATTGCGCAAACGAATTGCGCAAAGTCACTAGACATGACAAGAACATGAATTACCAAAGTAACTTATGCAACCGTGGTATCCCGACTGGAGAGGTGCATAGATTGATCCTAGTGCGTTTGATTGTCTAAATTTCTAATTAGAATTGGACTAGTGCATTTGATTGTCTAAACTTTTAATTAGAATTGTACTGGATAGCATGTGATATGAAATCTAGAGATTTTATTATATTATGTTTATTGTTTGGGGATTATAGTAATAAAATTTAATATATTCACATTTATCATTGTATAAACGGCATATTAATATAATGAACTGAAAATTTTACAAATGAAGATGGTAAACACCTCTCATGACACTCTTGCCTATTTTATTTTTATTTGCTTTTTTATTCTATTTTCCTCCCTTTTTTGATTAATTTCTTTTTTATTTCTTTCTACCCCTTCCATCATTCTCTAATAAAATCTCATTAAATAGTAAACTATACTAATATACTTAAAATACTAAAATACCTAAAGTATATAATAAATATACATGTAAATTTATATTTATATATTGAATTTATATTATAAAATGAAATTAAATTTAAATATGTAAATAAAATAAGATTAAATTAAAATAATTAAATTTTTATTTTTTAAATATTTTCAATTTCTTATATTAGAATCCAAATGTTATTTATATTGAAATCTAATTTTAATTTTGTTAATTTTAGAGGATTGTTATTCGAGAAAATAACTTTTCTATTATGTATATTAAAAATTATTTACATTTGTCCCATCTCTCATAAGGATAATTTTATCCTATTTATATCCTCCTTATAAATGATTTTATTCTATCTTCAAGCAAGTACCAAATACAAGATAGAATAAATTTTATTCTATCATAAATTTTATCTCACTATCAAATGCGCCTAAAAGATCACATATGTTCAAATTCCTCTCGTAAAGATCTAAACTAGGTTTAAGTAGGTTAGGACTCAATTAAGCTCAACCTTTTACCATCCCCACATTATATTTACACAAAGGTAAAGATCGATGAGGTGATGGTGACTTATACAATCGTGGTATGTAGTGTCGCGGTCCAATCGAAGACCTGTACTATACCAAGGGAACCGAGTTAAAAAGGGACTCCTTTTACCATGTAGGGAGAGCGCACTCGAAATTTCAAATGTGTGATAAATGCAAGCAGATCATGATGTTTCCGAATGTAGCCATCGTCCTGTACTTTTTATCATTCTGGATATGACCAATATCATTCTAGATATGACTAAACATTGTACATATACACATATTACTGTACATGGTGCCGACAACGATAGAATTTTTGGAGCTGAGGTACTTACTTTTAGGTTTTATGAGTCAACGCTTGGGCAAACTTCTGCTTTTCTGCAATGGTATTCGTGTTGGAAATCCACATTGATATACATAATCCGATTTACTACACCATGGACTCCAATTTCTGGTACCATTACTTGATCTACCAAGAACAATCAAAACGTCCATGTCTTTGCACGTACCTGAATTCGAAACGGCGACCATATATGAGGATCTTGGGGCATGTCCTCCCGGACTGTCAGATCTCTCTCCTCGATCCCGTCGGCTGATTGCAGCCGCTCATCGAGACTGGCCCCTACCTTGGCCTGGAGCACCCGGACACCGGCATCGTTCCACTTGACCTCCCAATTGCCGTCCCTGTCCCTAGCCAGTAGAAGAGCAAGTGAACCGAGTGGCGGCCCATCGCACAGTCCTGTGTGGATAGCTTGTAGCCGTGACCGGGTCCGACCGACTTTCTGGACACTGCCGTTAGAGTCAATTCGCCCTTGACCCGGCTCTTATTAGAAGAGTCCATCATTCTCTATTCTCGTTTGCGCAAATTTGTTCTTTCCTGGCTTATTGGTTCTTGGTGCGGTGGATGTGAGAGAGAGAGATCGAGGTGATTCTTGCGTTACTGAATGAAGAATTGGCCACATTTATAAATAAGAGCAACCCATGTGCTGCCCATAACCTTAACGCCGGTTTCAGATCAATGATTCATCCTCACGAATTACATTGGTCCAATAGGTTAGAGAGAGTTCTAGCCACGACAGGATGGCATTGTGATAATTAAATGATATCCTCAAGATCAATGGTTGTGCAGAAATGGGGAGGAGACGGAGGATGAGCGGTTGGATTGGAATGGGGAAGAGAGAGAGCCGGGAGGCGGAGGAGGGGACGGGACAAGGTGAAGGAGGGAGAAGGTTGAATGCATTTGAAGGAGCAACCTTCTCAAGAAAAGAACAAGAGGAACTGCAGAGAGAGCTGTCACACGACCCACGAGCTTTCAAAATGTCATATCAGCATCACACATGGTCATCTATTACATGGAATTCCTCTAAAAGGTGAGTAGATCTTGTCTCTTCATTTCAGCAGACAACTTTTTGCAGGCCCTTTTCTAAAGTTTGTCGCACAATTTGTCATCTCTTTTTACCACATCAAGCGCCCAATGTGGAATCAGACATCTGCCTAAGGATGTTCACGGAAGCCCAGTCGCGGTACCAAACATGCCATATTTCACCCCGGAAGAAAAAAAGGACACGTTTTCGTTAATTCACGGAATCAATGCTGCTAAATGTGGCCCGTCTGGAGAAAACATCAGTTCAAGCACATATCTCGCCGATAGATCTTGTTCAGTAAGAGACAGTCGTAATGAAGGTGTCACAACAACGCCAAAAGAAGTTGATCCTTCTCTATGACACAAAGTGATATAAAGTTGTTCGGGACAATTGGTCACTTAGATTCATATAAGGCGAGCAAAATTTCGAGAGGAATTGGAGGATTTTCGCACTAACGACACTGCTTTCCCTTGATACAAATAGTCTCCAGCGTTTTCATTTATTCCAACATCAATGGTCCTCGACCTTCTTCAGACCCTTCATGTCTGTCGTTTCCACCCTGCACAAGCAAGCCAAAAGAAAGATTATGAGAATCTGGGGAAATGCAGATCCAGATGAAGGGAGATTGCTTGCAGCAGCACCACCTAGCCTGTGTAGAATGTGTATGGTAACTAGCACTACCATAAGCAAAGACATCAAAAGCAAAGAAACTAGGAAAGGATAATGAAGAGAAATAAAGAGATTGATGCCTGCCCAAACAAAGATTCATAGAATTAAAAAGATGAGGGAAACAGGGATGCGAAGGGCCAGACAAACAAGAAAGAGTTGTCAAAAGGAATTGCTTTTACCTCCCTAAGAGAAGAGAAATGCAGGTTCATTTAAATGAGTCAAAAGCAAAGTTAAGCAACCTTCGCTAGCAAATATACGCAGGACAAGTTGCTATTTAGGCAAACATGGTAACTAATGCCCGTTTAATAAACCTAATTACGTATTGAATGAAAATTCATCGGAGATTAAACATGTTTGGTAACCTTACTTAGTTTTGACTTAATAGACTCAACTAAGCCAAAAAAATCCATTAATGTGGTAACCAAGAGAGGGCTTACTTAATTCATTCAATGGCAAAAGTAATCAATGACAGCTAAAATCTTGCCAAATTTATAGCTAAATCCTACCAATGATTGTAATTGTTACATCTTTGGTGAGAAATTAACAAACTTTACCTATTATTTTTCAATTATCATCAAACAACTTTTTATTTTTATTTTCAGCAATTAAGATTTCCCACACTTAAAATTCAGTACTTAATTTTTATCAAAAGCCTCAAGAGACATCCCAGTTCAATCTTTCTCCAATTCCACCAAGCATAAACATACATTATGCCAGTCCTCAGGCTTTTCATAGATCATTTCCTACATTTTTTTAAGCCATGTGCATATTCAGATACAACCAAATACAATCTAATCCATTCCAAATGCAATGCAAAATTCCCTTTCATCCAGCTTAAGCGCCTATGACCCCACTTTTCCCAACTTGTCGTAGATGATTGTTCTACAGGTCAATTTGCTTCAACTGTAGTTAATAATGCTCCATTCTTTCTTTTCCTCATGAACTTCTAGCTATTGTTCCCCCTTTTTTAAAGTCGCAACATCTATTAATCTTGCCAATTTGCTAAAAGGGATGGCAATATCTATTACTTTTCGCAATATATATATATATATATATATATATCTCTTAATCTTCCTTGTCGCATCCCCTAGCACTCACTATGCTTATGTTCATGATGTTCCAGCAAAATATCTTAATAACGACTGTTTAAATAAATAAGCTACAAAACTATCATGTTAGCGGGATTGGGTAGTATTTCATCCAACAAGCAACCAGCAAAATTTACAAAAGCAATATGAAGGCCAGAAACTAATGCTAGCCAGTAACCATCTCTCTTTTGTCAAACTTCCTTTTTCCAGTTCGGTGTTTATCTATTTTGTTCCTTTCCTTTTAACTCTGATTGTAGCACCAAATACAGGTGAGTAGTAATCTACAAATAGGGAGAACGTACGTGGTTCCATGCATCGCAATCTTCTGCACTTTTGTGATGTCAGAACCAGACTGATTGTCTTCAATAAAGATTGTCAAGCTGAAACACATTTAAAAAGAGAAATTTGGTGAAAAACTGCAAATCATGAAAGAAAAGTAATATTAGGATATCAACAATTAACTACCTGCGAACATTCTGAAATTTGACATACTTCAAGACAACTGGCTTTCCCTACACAAAAAATGGCAAGTTCTAAGAAAACAAACATTAACAATCATTATTCTAACCCTCAAAGATCGATGCATCTTCCAGTTATCTTAAGTGCAAAACCTCAGGGAAGGATAAGTCAAAATGACCAGCAAAAGCAGGAACTCTACCTTAAGATTATCTTCTGATAAAACTGCTGTGTCGCTTGGAGGGAAATCATTGACATTACTGCCATATTCATTGTCAGAAAGAGGAACAATAAGATTCTTCCTTCATCAACGTATATTAAATCAACGCAATCATCAGGCTATCTCACCTAAACCCCATGTGTTCTCTGTTAGAAAACAGCTTCACTGTCTTAGGACCTACATAAAAAGTCACTCAGTAAAATTCTAAAAAGTGTGTAATTCTACATGCTCAATATAAGGACTGGGGAAAGATAGCCACTATGATCATTATACCTTCCTCTTTCAGGCCCTTTTTACGACAAGAGCATATAATTTCACTACTTGGGTGAAAGGTATATACATCAAAAGCTGTTCATCTGCATCACTCTCTAAAAGCAAACCATCATCTTCTCTGTAACCCTATTCCAAGGAAAAATAATGCCCTGTGAAAATCATGCTCATAACTATCTTTTGCACATCAAACGATGGAGATCAATGTATCAGAGAGCTTCTATGATGCCCAGTCAAGAGTTTGAAAGTTCATATGAAAATTCAGTGCCCAAACTTAACTTCAATGTTCAGTAAAAGACAACAGTCTCCAGACATCAGCAAAGGTATAAACATAAATGGTATTCGAAAGGACAAGAGCTTTGCAATTTTTGAACCTGGAAAATTGTGTTCTTCAATGTAACCTCTAATTTTCCACATATGAAGCACTGTCTCAGTCCTAATCTCTAACTGCCTGATGCGCAATATAAAATTAGCTATTTTTAAACTTAGAACCTCCTTGTAGATAGATATAACTTGATGCTATAGGTTTGACACAGACATCAACTAAGACAAGAATGACCAATGATATAACATCGAGAAGATTTGTAAACTCATGCATAAAAGAAACAGTTTTCTATGAAAGAAAACATATTAAATTTCGTCAAGGATGAAAAGTACAGAGAGGCATCTTATACCAATCTGACAAGACCTTGCAACTACATGAAGCAAGCCTAGTGGTTTCAAGAATAAGGAAAACAATGCCTAGTCCCTAAAGTTTATCCAGTTTTGCATTTAAGCCCCTAAAGCTAAATTGTTGACATTTTTAGTTCTTAAGCATTCGCTTTAAATTGACTGGTTGCTCCTCCATCTCATGTAATGAAAATATTTATAATGAAGCTAATGAAATCTGACAAGACTGAGCTATATAATTATGATCTGGCTCTCTAACTGAGGATTCTTTTGATAAAATGAAAAAAAAAAAAAAAAAAAAATGCACCACATCATCCAAAATGAGGTTGAGAGACCAATAGATTACATTCCTAGTGGCTCCACCAAAAACGAGTATGTCCTGGTCCAAACATTGACTAATTTTAAACTTCAAAGGCTAAAAATGAAAAGCTATTTTTCCTAAGTGCGATAGCCAAACATTAAGGATCATCAGTTGATTTCTGCTATATTCCCTTTAATTTGCAATCTTCACAAATGGAGAATCGATTGTTTTCCTCTGCCATGGTTATCAACCAAACACAGAAGGCAATTGGAAGCCCCAACCAGGAGTGACAGGACAAGGGCATTGACCTAACTGCTCCGTTTATCACTTCCACATAATTTTGTCCATTTTAAAAAAACAGGAAACATATCGATCCCAATTTGACAGAGGCAAAGACGGACCACCTAAGGGGGGACCTCAAGGCCATCACCCTCATCCCGTCGGCCAGGCAGTGTAATTTTCTTCAGTAATCACCTCGTATAGTACATGAAATCTAATCACAGAATTCATGGGTTTTGTTTCCCCCACCCCAAGTTAAGATTTTGCAAAGTTCCCAGGTCTCGAAATCGCGCCACCCTAATCAAAGTCAGCCCCGCCCCGCCGCAACTACTTGAGGGCCCGAAATTCACGCCTCCAGAAACGCCCAACCACAAACTCAATGCGAAACAAAACACCCCGTGAAGCTCGGCAACGACGCTGCTTTCGAATTTCCCATCCCATCGCAAGACAACAACGGAGAGGAGCAAGCGGAAGAGGAAGAGGACCGAAGGAGTCACCTGCTTGAGGGCGTTGGGGAGGGAGTGGGAGGCGCTCTGGTTGAGGCACTCGACGCCGGACCAGTCGATGAAGTCCGACAGGTCAACCTGGGACAAACCCAATCGCCGGCAAAACCAAAAACTTCCGACATCAGATCCTCCCCATCTTCAGCCACACCCAGATAGCAAGAGAAAGCGTACGGGAGAAGGGGTTCACCTGGTTTCTTTGGATTGCGCTGGCTGATTCTGCAGACATGGCGGGCGGATTTTGTCGATCGGAGAGGTCGCGCAGGAATCGGAGCGCAGCGATTTCGGATGCTTCGACGAGAGAGAGAGAAATGCTTTGAAGAGAATTCGGGGAAAAAGGGGGAATCTTTTTGCGTGCGGGGCGACGGCGTCGTTTTGCGTGTTTAGCTCGTCCTCCTTGGGGAATCCAGGGTGCCCCCCGGTTCCATCGGGTGTCTTTGTGATCGGGGCTTACGGTATTTTGCAACTTAATTATGATGATGCGTGGCACGGTTGTATGGTATGCCAGTTGTATTATGGGACAAAAATGTTATGGTTTTTATTTGACAAGCTAGCTTGGCGAATCATGACGGATACCATCCTTGATTAGTGTTGATACGCGAGTTGAGTTTGTCGCGCTCATACCAGTTGACTCCGTGCTCGAATTTAGGCTCCGGCATAAAGAAGGTGAATGTGATGGCCGATATTGGGCCATGACAATATTCTTGACCCATGAAGCTCAATTGATGGATGACAAGCTTATTGATCGTTGAGATCATGACTGCACAACTGACTTATAAGGCTTATCAATGGAATGTCTGATGAGTTCATCGATCAGTAGTTTTCAATTGACGAAGCCAGTTTGCGGCATACGACACGCATCAAAATCAACGACGTAAGATGCACACAAGTTTAAAACTTAATCAAGATAATAAATCGGTATTGGTTACCAATCATCTTTATAGTAATGGGCAAGTCAAGGTAGTCGGACATTCTTGTGTAGGAGGATTAAAATGCATAACGAGATGACCCATTTGAAAATACGAGCATCAATCATCAAAAGACACCTACACAAATGATTAAGATATAAAAAATCATGAACAACACATCAAATTTTGAAGATAAGAAAGTAACTCATAAAATATTGATTTAGATCGACCTTTGTCTGAAATTCGAATTTAATTTCAAATTCAATTAAGATTTCTAACTTTAGTACTAATCTTGGATTGTAAAAGCTTTCTAGCCATGTCCGGTAAGACTTTTTTTCACATTCTTTACGCACTGCAGCAATCTCCGCTATGAAGTTCATGTTCAGATGCTGTCATCATCGAGCAAGATGACATCTAAGAATGTGAGCCATCTGTTTCGATCCTATAAAGTTTCAAGCAATTTCCTCGTTTCCAATCTATTGTCCGCTCACGTTTTATACGTAGTCCTTTGGGCTTCAGGTACATCAGAATCCATTCACTTTTGATTTGTAGTCAAAATTTGGCACTTTTGTTGGCCCACCGATCATCCTCGATTTGAGTTTCTCGCGATCGCAACTTTAACAAAAATCTATGCAACACAGTCATTAGGATTCAGAAGCAAACTCCTCCCAATAATTAAGAGTTTGACTACCGTTCCCAACCCATTAAATTCCTACAACAGGCTAAAGATGGTATAGTAGGGATGGAAGACCGTCATCTAAAGTCTGCCGCCAAGAATGTGCAAGAAAATATGGCCTTTGATCTATTCGCTCGATTCGTCTTTAGGAATTCAGGATAAAGCTTTTAAGTAAAATAGACAAACATTTGAGGCCATGAATGCTTGCGTTAGGATTGAAAGTGCTAAACAAGTTGAACACAGCCCGGATGAATCTACGTTGAGGCCATATGGTAAAAGAATCAAAAAGAAGGAAAAAAATCAAATCACTAACCATCTCGATCAACAAACCTAGACGGTGATAATAAGTGGCCGAACAAGCAATTCAGGCCTTAGAGCCGACCTTCGAAAGATAGGGAATCATCCAAAATCATTTTAGAATTGATGTCAATAGATTCATCGATGTTTTTGAAAGTAAGACGAATGAAAGGAAGATTGGTTGAGATGGGCTTTTTGGGATAAACCCGAATGCTACTTATGGGAACAATGGACATTTCAACGAACAAGCTCCCGTTAGGATCGATCCCAACTAATAAAGCCCTCATGAAAATGGTCAACCCATGGGATTGTGAACTTAGGTCCATGCATGTCATATTTTTTCAAAGGGTTATGATAAAATATTAATTTTCCACAGGATCTATTTTAGACTTTCAAAAGTATACTATACTATATTGTCACGAAAGGGATGTTGTGCTAAATTCACACCTAAATAAGCCAAATAATAGTGACTCCATCACTATCATAGTTTTTTTTTACATTAATTGAGAAAAAAAATTCAAAAAAAAAAAAACTAAATCATATATATGAAATGCGATCGAGTCCTAAACATTTCAATCAATGCAAATTAAATTCTAAACTTTTATTGGAAGGTGCAATGCAGCCATAAATTAATTCCAGCAATTGTATTTCCTCCAATAAGCTCTGATTACCCTATATTCACCACTTTGAGTAGATTTGTTAAAATATTTCTTGAAAATAAATAGATTAAAAGTCCTAAAACTTGTTAGGAAGTGTAATCGAGTTCTAAATTTTTCAAAAAGTATAATCAAGTATTAAAATTTGTTACAAAACTGCAATCATATATTGGAACTTTCAAAATATGCAATTAACAAAAGAACTTGATGAAATTAATTTGATAAGTTTTAAAACTTCGTTGCACTTTTTGAAAAGCTATAGGATTTGATTGCACTTTATGATAAGTTTTATGACTTCATCATACTTTTCTAAAATTTTAAGACCTAATTATACTTTTGTGACAGATTTTATGATTTCCAATACACTTATCCTTTAAAAAAAACTATAATCAAAGCTTAATGTAGCCAATCTTTGAGTGACTCGTTAATAATTTTCGGTATTGTTCATCAAGAACGCCGCATTGCAAATTTTGAGAAAAAGAAAATTAGGATTTGATCATACATAATGAACAGTTTAAAATTCCATTACACATCATACATAAAATTTAGGATCCTATTCATATTCAAAGGAAAAAAAAGAGAGGCAAAAAAGGCATCTCCTTTGACACATCCCAAACAACATAAGAAAAGAACAAAAAGAACGAGGATGAGCAGCGGCAAAAGACCAGCCTCCCATTCCTCACTCTCTCTCTCTCTCTTCTCTTTCTCTCTCCTCGCCATGGCCATCGCCGCCGCTGCCACCAGCACCGCCACCGCCGCCGCATTATCCTCCCTCTCCTCCTCCTCCTCCTCCCACTCCCGCCTCCTCCTGCGCGCCCCGAGGGCCCTCACCCCGCGCGCCCCCCGCCGGCCGCGGCCCTTCTCCGTCAAGGCCCTCGCCGCCCCGGCCCTCACACAGGACGACCTCAAGAAGATCGCCGCCGACAAGGCCGTCGAGTACGTGCGCAGCGGCATGGTGCTCGGCCTCGGCACGGGCTCCACCGCCGCCTTCGTCGTCGCCAAGCTCGGCGAGCTGCTCAAGGCCGGCCAGCTGAAGGACATCGTCGGGGTCCCGACGTCGAAGCGCACGGAGGAGCAGGCGCGTGGGCTGGGGATCCCGCTCAATCCTCGACGACCACCCCGGATCGACCTGGCGATCGACGGCGCCGACGAGGTCGACCCGGACCTGAACCTGGTGAAGGGGCGGGGCGGCGCGCTGCTGCGGGAGAAGATGGTGGAGGCCGCGAGCAAGGAGTTCGTGGTGGTCGCCGACGAGACCAAGCTCGTCGACGGGTTGGGCGGGAGTGGCCTCGCCATGCCGGTCGAGGTCGTGCAGTTCTGTTGGAAGTACAATCTGGTAAATGTCAATCTGTTTCGAATTCAGGGCAAGTGCTTCCGAATGTGGCGAAAAAGGCGGATTTTTTTTTTTTTTTTTGTAATTATGAAATTGTTGCGTTAGGCGTGAAAAAAACTTGCTTTGTGGATTTAAGATGAGTGTAGCAGAGTGGACTGTTCGATCATGAAATGGGGTTGTTAGATGGATGAAGGTAACAGGAAATCTTTGTTCCTTGACCGGTTAGATAATCGTTGTGGTTAGCGGAGTTAAAGATGAGTGTCGCAGTATTCGAATTGTGGGTTCGGTTCTTAGATGGATTGGATGTGTTCTATCGGTTAACTGGAGACAATTCACCTTGTTTTGAAGAAAATGTCTCTGGAAGAACTTGAAAATCGGCTTTGCATTTTGTTTTTCGGTTCTTAGATGAAGGTGTGACTGGATGGCTTTGGTTACCCGTAAAATTCAAGACATGAAGCCAGAGCCTTTTAAGTACTCTTGAACATTGTTGAATAGAAACTCTGCATTACTTGTAGTTTAGAGGACTATGCATTTGCAGTACATGGCAGTCATTTTGTGTCCCAACTGAAATCGATGGAGAATTTAGCTAGTAGGAAATCCTCATGATACTATTCAGTTCTTGACATTTTGAGAAGCTGATCATTTTGGGAATTCTGATATTGATAGGTGAGACTTCAAGAGTTGTTCAATGAAGAAGGGTGTGACGCAAAGCTACGGTTGAATCAAGACGGGAAGCCTTACGTGACAGATAACTCAAACTACATCGTGGACTTGTATTTCAAGACTCCAATTAAGGACGGTCCCGCCGCAGGAAAGGAGATATCTTCGCTGGAGGGAGTGGTGGAGCATGGGTTGTTCCTGAACATGGCAACCGCCGTGATTATTGCAGGAAAAACCGGCGTAGATGTGAAGACGAAGTAACATTTTTGCCCAGCAGTCACCTCGGTGAGAATTGTAATCTTCATTAGATTCAAATAGACCGTATCTTGCATCTCTTTGATGGGTAATCATGTTCAATTTGTTGTAAACAACTCAAATGTCTAGATGGGTCCTCCCATGTTTAAAGTGTAAATCTTCCAATTTGCGGCAGCCCTTGTAATGCTTATTATCAAGCCATTTTGAGTATACTCTGCTCATCAGTTTCTGCTGTTATGATAGACGATTGCGTTCGAGGTTGTAACATGTGAGTACACTCCTGTCGACTGTTGCATATCCTTCATTTATCATTCCATGTTGCTGATAAGACTATGGAAGTGATTCAACTGAAGGGAGACAAAAACCAGAGGTTTCTTGGGCGAAGCGATTTGGCCTTTAATTTTGAACATTATTGTATTCATGCATGATACATGTCAATACTCTTTTGTTTGAGTTTCTTTAGAGGAAACTGATATTCACAAATACTGGCTATTGGTATAGAAATGGAAAGAGTGCGACTAAAAGATGGACCTGCTAATTGAGGATGTAAAGATTTCTAGTTTCATCTTCAGGATTCAGCAAAATATCATGGATTCATTTTTGTTAGCTGCCGTTCTCTCTGTTTGCTATTATATGGCCTATCAGTTTTTTACGATCTATTACCTTTATCTGTGACTAATATTCATCAGCTTCTGAATCACTCTGCGAAGATTAAATATTTCTGTGAAATTATCAAGCGATGATGCAGTGCGACTGATTTTGAAAAACAGTGCTCTGTCTAAAAGAAAAGTGAAGAAACGCACAATCAAGATGTTTTGCGAAGATCCTATAGTGGTTGCAATCTTCGGACACCTCAAGGAAAGGAGGAGTGAAAGCACTCTCTTTTATACAAGTAATGTAGTGTAGTGTAGTGTCAATCATAAAATTGACATGTTCCTATAACAATTTTGCACAAGAATGTCACTTCAACAAATAAAGAACAAAGTGTAACGTAAGCAATTACACAAATCGAAAGTGAGTATAATTTATACGGCTTTAGTACAACAACACATCAAGCCTCGGTCTCGCGATGACGCCCTCTTCTAGTTCCGTAGAACTAAAGCCATGGATGCGGTGAAGATGGTCATCCACAGCAACTTCCCAGGTAGGAACACGTGCGCTGATGAGAAACAAGAAACTAGGCATTAGGTTTGGTGAAAATTTCGCTAGATTGTAGTTCATAAATGCCCTGTTTATTGTTCTTAAAGGAAGTGGATGATTTGGAGGTGTGATTATGTTAATAGCTGCCATTTCAGATTGAACTACATGGTCATCGATAAGTACTGATCATGAAGGATGGACTTCTTTTTTGACTTCATTGAAACCTTAGGAAGGAAGCAACTAGTCCTTGGGAGAACTTGTTTTGGCCATAAAAAAAGATAAGATCGAGAGAGAGAGGTTTTTAGAATCTCACCATAGCTTCCGCTGTCTGATCCTGAAGCGGATGAGTTGGAAACTTTGATTCCGAGCTTTTCACAGTCATTACCAATTGCGCCTTTAGAGAATCCAACACGAGACACGTTAAAAGGAAGGTACACATGAGTGGAAAAATTGGGAATTGGTATGAATTGCAAACTCGAGTCTTTGATTATATATCTTACATTCGCTGAAGCACGGGTAGACGCTGACATTCATGAGATTCGTGTAACCGGCATCGCACTGGCAAGTGTGCTCGTAAGTCGAGGACTTTGTGCATGTTCCTCCTCCACAATATATCCAGTAGCAAGCTAAAAAGAAAACCCTGAAACCGCTTAGAATTTTTCCCACAATATGACTTATGTATAGAAAGGATGAGCGAAGTGAAGATGATTTACGATCGAAGACGGATGTGTTCTCTGAACGGAAGGGACCGGCGGAGGCGCAGGCATGCAGGAGTACTGAACAGAACCTGCACAAAGAGAAGACTTGCAACTTAAGCATCTGTCCACATAGGCAACACAATTCATATGAACCCTCAGCATATAAGATGTATGTTTATGTGAGGTACTGCACAGAGTCCGCAGATCAAACTCTCGAGCTTCATGTTCAAGGATTAGTTTTTCATTTATCTTCTTATAGTCTCATGATCCATGTATTTCGCCATTTAGCTTGAGCGAAAATTGGAAAATCATACTTTTTGTTCCCATTTTACTGCAGAGAACTAGTTAAATGATTTCTTGCTTCAATGCAAGGTGTTTGCTTTATCTGCTGTTCAATTCCTGCAACCTTGTGAACACAGAGAGTGATTAGAGGAGAGTGTGCTCACAGTTTGGGATGACACAGGGAAGGAACTTGTAGTCATCTTCATTGTCAAGGCGAGTCCGCTTCCAACCTGCGTTGCACTGGCATTCGAAGCCGAATGTAGCGCTAGTGTTCACGACGCACGACCCCTTTCCACATTCCACTTGGTTGCATAGCTCCTCTGCAAAATTGATTGAAACCGAGCAAGAAGATCAGTCCATTATCGGTTGTTGTTATTCGTGAATGCGATGCAGATGTGAAAATCGGAAGCTGCTTTTGCAGGCCCCGTGTGTGGAGACAATAGCTAAGAAAGAAGAGCGGGCAATTTATACCAATGAAAGGAGTCAAACTGTCAGCAGCAGTAGCAGCCATAGGGAGGAGCACAACAAGAAGAGCTAAAAAAGCCATGGTTGTGGAAGAAGCCATCTCTTCAGGAGCAGAGAAAATATGAGGAAGAGGGAGAGAGGGGAAGGGCTAGGAGGTAAGTAACGTATTTGGGCGTTGTATAAGGTTGTGGAGATTGAAATACAAAAACCTTTTCATCAGATATATATACAAAAGGAGATTGGTGACCATTGACATTGTTGTCAAGGAGGATTTGATCAGTACAGAAGCTTCTTCAGACATTAGAATCGATCAACGTTCGAAACAGGTTGTTGAGGTTGTAATTTTTTTTGGGAAACTCTTCTAGAATTACAAGTTTTTCCTTAACTTTGAATTCTTGGTTGGAGGTATTATTTTTTTTTTCCTTTGAATAGTTCAACAAAATACAAACATCAGTTTTCCATCGGTTCTCATGTCATATTTGACTTCATTTTGTTTTGTTTTATAATAACACCAGACATAATCCTGCGAATTTTTGCGAACCACTCCAGTAATATGAATCACGTAATTGGATAGGGCACCTTCTATAGAGTAATGAGTATGAACTCTGAGATTGCTCTAAGCGAGAATCGCGGTGATATGAAGCCAAGCTCTGCTTGCATCCGAATCGAATGCCGGTCCATGTAGCCAACTTGGATTGACTCCCATTTTCATTCAACCAAATCCATCCTGAATATTTAGGGGTTTTTATGAACAAGTCTGCTTGATTAAGAGCCATACAATGGTTATCTGGGTACATAGGTATTGGAAAAGTCAACAAAGGATAGCAGTTGCTTTATGTCTGAAGTCATATGAAAGTTTCCCTATCTTCAACGCCTTGATGCTTAAGATCACGGGAAAGACCGCCTTCTTTTCTAGAAGCCTATTAGACTAAAAGGACAGCTCCAAGGGGAAGGAAAAGGAGACAAAAAGTCGATTAAGCCGCCAGATTAGCTTAATGGATTAAATAATTAATACACAGGAGAAATGTGCGACTGTGTAATTCGAATTTTTCGTACCATGAGATGCAAATAACTCCACGATTGATTAGGTAATTCAATTAATTTTTTTAATCAGCCCTTTACCTAACTCATAAGAATAGTAGAGTACTTCATGAATTTAGATTTTACTTAGAGAAGGTAGCTTCCTTGTTGTCAAGAAAAAAAAAATATCAATTATGTCTGCAAATAATCTTATCGTTTTTTAGAGCCGCGAGGGGTATGGTAAAATATGTTAGGAGCAAATTGCAAAAAAAATTGTGTTTAAGTTCCCTTGAATTACACTTTCCATCCTCTTGTTTGAAAATTTGTACTTTGCACTCTTTATTTTAAAAGTATTCTAGAATTTAAGTCTCGAGATATTAAAAACTCAATCATTTGCGTGCTCTAACAAAAATTATGTGGATTGCAGATGTTTAGCGTTCGAATTTTCTTGTTAGGAGAGGCTTCCCAAAAATTTGGCTATTCAAGACACATGGCAGCTTTTGAAGAACTTCCTAATTAGCTACGTGCATTGCACCCTTCAAATCTTTGACTTAATGACCATTTCTTCCATGGTGGTAAGTCTTTTTGGGCCAAAGAAGAAGAAGAAAGAAGAAAGAAATTGTGACAAATCTGTGAATAGTCTAATGTTTCATTGATGAGACCATGACCATCGTAGTTGAGATACACACGCATTACATTTTTCTCATGCTGAATCATCCTCCTCAATGAAAGGGTTTCTATCGAGTAGGTAGGTGTAGGGATTTCAACATCTCTAAATCTTTTAAGAAGGACAGTAGGCATTAACAAGATGAAGCTACAAATCAGCCATCTCTGGCAAGTTGAGTAGCATAAGGAAATCCATCAAAAATAGAGAGGAATAATATAGGATAATGCTAGGAGACCTACAACTAGTTTACCAATTCGGTGATGTGATCAATTTTTATTGGCCGCGAATATGACTGTCTTTATTAATTTTGTTTGAAGATCAATCAAGTGTTTCTTATCATATCAATATTATAGCATGTGCACATTGGACAAACTTGAGATTAATATGTGTATATATGCACATACAATTGTTTTTTTGTCGAGATATATTGTTATCATCATGTATTCTTTGTGTCAAGGATTGCCAAGTACATAAAAATTTATATTTTTTAGAGAATTACATAAAAATGAGGAAAACAGGCTTGGAGGTGGGAGTGAGCAAAGGCAAGAGCAGCCTTAGAAGGCTATTTTCCCCTGTTTTTTATCAACGAATTGGTCAACTATTCCATCTTAACGTATTAGGTTAGAATCGAGTTTACAAAGTTTTCATATAGGTCGGTCTTCTAGGGTTTTTATTGTGTACTTACCGGGGGAATGAGATCCTTTATCCCTGTTTGTGCCCCCATAATTTGATAATTAGTATCTCACTCATCTTAATCACTAATTCATGTGAATGTAGATTAATTGTGAACTTCGCGACTGAATGTCATAGCAGTTAGAGTTACCGAGATGCCAATAGAGACATCGAGTGCAACAGAATATCTTCAACCTTAAGCGACCATCAATTGAACTATATACAATTTTTTTTCATACTTTCTATTCTGCTTTCATTCTCGCAATAATACCCAATCATACAAAGATCTTGCAATAAAAGAAAAATCTAACAACCCCAAATAAAGCACTTTCAGAAACAATGTGCTGCATTTATCATTAGGATTTATCTAAGTAATAGCGCTACCATAAGACCTTATTATCCCGATGTAGCTAATACATATACAATCAGCGCAAGTAAGCACACGTCTTTCCAATTCCACGCTGTGAGAATACAACTCACCATGTCAAAATCATATTAAAATATAGCCAAGTTCCTCAAGTTATCTCCCTTTTCAAGATTGTAATTTATTGTTTTCGACATAGTTCAAAGGACACGAGTTTGAACTTTGAAGTGGGCAAATTGACCACGTAAGTTGGAACAGGTCTCGATTGGCGAACTTTGCTGTTCATTAAATAAAATGTAAGCACAAGCACGAACACCCTCCATTGGAGTAGATTGTGGTAAATTCTCTCTTTGAATCTTGAAGTTAAATAAGTGTTTACTTACTCTTGTAGCAACTCCCTTTCATGGATTGGGGTTCTTCCTCAATAACTACTTGAAGAAATGCGGAGGCCAGTGATATAGAAATTGGACCTCATAAGGAATTGGACCCCAAACAAGAGGGTTGAAGTTGACATCCGTGTCACGAGCATAGAGACGACAGAGCAAAACATGCAACTCTACACTCCAAAGAGCCATAATAAGCACCACGTCAGAAAAACCTTTACTCCAGCCAGATAGTTTTTACAAAGTTAGGTTCCAAGCAGCACACAACCTATGATGCCCATCGGTGCCAATCTTATTTTGAGACCAAGGCAACTCTAAAAACCATGCTTAACAGAACTTGATGATTTTGATTTCATTAAACATCCAAGGAGCCACCTGTAAACACAACAAATTATTCATGGACTTCAAGATATAATATATGCAGCAGTTTGCATATAAACTGCTATAGATACTTCTGAAAATTTTTCCCTGAGAAGCTTGTTTTGTCTAAACCAAGTTCACCATCGTAAAATCCAGGAGTCGGATGAATCAAACAAAGCTACAGCACCTTTCTCCATACTTGATTGGAGAAACTACACTCAATAAAGACATGAGAGCAATATTCGATGCTTAGATCACAGAAAAAGAGGGAGAGAGAGATCTAGTACTCCCAACAGAACAACTGTGAATCCTCTCAACAGCGGGAAGTTTATCATGTATTACTAACCCAAAAAAAAAGAGCCAAATCTTGGCACATTAGGGGAGAACCACCCAAGTTTGTGCCAGTCAACATCAGCATCCTTGTTTCTGACAATATCCCATGCAACAAAAGTTAAGGCAACCATTTGAAGAAGCTGTGCAAAAAAAAAAAAAACTTTGCTTGCAGCTGAGGACCTAGCAAAAGCACACCACAAACTGCAGCTTGTATGGGAACCAACTCTTCAGACCTAGCAGCAGGCATTTCCAATGAGAATTAAGTATTGCGGCTGATCCTTTGGCCTGCAGAGAAGAGAAGAGGAGAAGAGATGAGTCATAAATTATTCTCCTCGAGAATGATTCCGGCGTGGTGCCACGATTCATACCAAAGAGAAATATTATCTCCATTATCCACTATTTGTATAATGCAGGGTTTGAAAATGTTCCCAACTTTTAACAAATTCTTCCAAGCATAAGCAGCATCTGGTTTACAGTCAAGATGATAGCTATAGAGCGAGGCAAAACACTTACCACAACTCAACGAAATGCTCCACAGACAATTTGAAATACAAGAAGATTTCATAAATCCAGTCTTCGAATGCCCAGTCCTCCAAACTGCTTAGGACAGACAGTGTCCCATCTAGCTTTTGCTCCCTCTTTAGCGTAAGGATCTCCATTCCAAAGGGAAGCTCTACACTTTCATTCAACCATTTCAAAAACTTTCTTGGGAAACAAAAAGAGTGGACACTAATAGATTATGAATGACAGAAACAATAAGCTGAAGTTTGCTGGCATATGAGTGGCTTTTAACTGTCCAAGCTTAAAATCTATTTGTAATTCAATGATTTTATGAGAGGCTTACAATCCTTGTCTGAAAGTCTTCCAGACAAACCACAATTACAGGAAGAAAGAACCAAACAAGAACATAGAGTTGGCTGATTGACCAAGCTGTATGATTTGATTGCTGCATGTTAGACAAGTTCCTTTTTCAAAACACCGTAAGCTGTTAAGAAACGTGCTAAACAATGTATATATAATGCATTCGACCAAAAAAATGTATATATAATGTATAACTCAACACTCCCCTTGCGTAGAACCGATCTCTTAGACACGCATGACGGAATGTGGACGTAATCATGTCAATGAGATAGCGGGGGATGATAACAAAAAACATAAATGATGATAAATTTTAAACCATTGATGTGCTTTGATATAATGCTAGAAATGAACAAGTAGAATGCAGAAAATTTGTTAATCCTTCAGAAGAGATTCTTTCTAGATTCTGATTATACCCCATGATCATTAGTCATGTCTTTCAAACAGCCTGTCAAAAGAAATAGCAGAAACAAATCTACCCACCCTCTAAACTTTGCCAACCTGCGACTGCAAGGCTATGCATCTCTGATTCCATGAAGCAGAATATGAATAGTTATCAGAATGAACAATAGGCAAAGATTTCGTCAAGTGCTATCCAGGATGAGAAATGCCTTCACTTGTGTCTGTACTCAAACCGACTAAACCACTCCTTAATCTTGGATGCTGCATAAAATGCCAGAATGGAAGGGTTGAGACGGAATAAATCTGTCCCCCATAGATTTCGATGTGCATCACAATATGCTTAGAAATGAGAAGATTGCATGTGTGGGAATAAGTAGTTTGTATCGGTAAATGCAGACACAAAGTTAATACCGAGTTGCTTCCACTTCTGGCAAATGCTGCAAAAGTAGTTTCCACATATCAGAATCAGAGATATAAGGGAAACTACTCAGGTACATTGTACAACTTAGTAAATGTGTTCAAATGGGGCTTTCAAACTAAAACAGGAAAGAACATTTAAAGCACCTAACTGCCGTTAACATGACACGAACTTGCTCTATCCATCCGAAGTTCTGAGCTACACTTTTTCAAGGAGATGCAACTTTCTAACGTTTTAAAACTTGTCTTTGCTATTAACTTACCGTATAAATTATGTCTAGACTTTAGATTCATCTAACATCAGGGCCAAACAGACACTTACTGAATGGGGAAAGGAAACATATATGCATACCTATCTCCATGAGTAATTTGAGAACCAACTAATCATGGAAAAGTTTCCACAAAAGTCAAGATCTTAAGAACAGAGCCCGCAATGGCATTTCCCTTTGTCTCTACAATGAGGAGCAATCTCACATCCAGGGTCCCTGTGGCATCCCAAAATTCAATAACAAGCCATAAGGTGTGTTAAAGTCTTTAATTAGGTGATAGAATTTCCATGGCTTATGTTTTAGCCATTAGTCTTTAATTAGATGATTTGTGCATATGATTGTGAAAATTTAAATTTGATAAATTAATAATTTATGCTTGGCCATGTACTTTATAAATTAAATTTCAATAATTAAAATATATCCCAAGACTTTGGCCAAGGTGAAAATTTGGAATTCAAGAATATTTATAAAAGAATTTCAAAAAAAAAAAGGGGAAAAGGGTTAATTTTTGAATGGGCCTTAGACCCATTGGTCTAAGTTTAGTGGGCCGAATGGCCGGCCCAAATGGAAGCCCACAAGAGGGAATTCGACCAGCCCATTTGCTGGCCCAAGAAAGGCCCAAAAGAAGGCCCAAGCCCATGCATGTGTTGTGACAAGTGGCGTGGAGGCTGTGCAAGGTGTGGCTGCCCCATTGGCCATCTTGGGCGGCCACATGCAATATAAAAGCCACTAAAAAGAAAGAGAGAGAGAAAGAGAGGGAGAGGGAGTGGCTGTCGTCCAAAGAGAGAGGTGTGCGAGAGAGAGAGAGTTTGAGGGAAAGGGAGAGAAACCGAGAGGGAAGGAGGCGGAGCCGGAGGGGTGTGCCGTTCGTTCGCCGTCCGATCGTTGCCGTTCTTTGTCGTTTGTTCACCTTTAAGGCAAGTGGGGTCCTTAACTTCTCTTGCATGTCTGTTTTGTTGGTTGCATGTTCGGTTTTAGGTGTGGTTTGGGCGAAGAACCGAGGTAAGGGTTGAATGTGTTCAAGTTATGTGACTGTTTTCGTTCGGTTTGTGGTAGTCAGTACCTTATTCGAGCTTGCATGTGTGTTTGGAGTGCGATTTTGGCTTCGGTGTCTTCATGAAAGTTGAAGCTAACATCTTGTAGTATGACATACTCGAATTTCATGGAAAACGATGGTGATATTAGGGGTCAAAAGCTCTGTTATACGGAGACCTCAGATCCGCGAAATCTTCACTGACCTTTTGTTGATTTCTTGGTTGCATGTTGATTTTTGTTGGAAATATCACCTTGTTATCTTCATGAAAGTTGTTGGTAACATCCTAAACTACAACATACTCAAATTTGAAGAGAAACAAATGAGTATAGCCTAGTGAATCGGCTAGATCTTTGAGACGGTTGGTTCTGTTGAAGTATACCGAGACACCCGAGACTTCATGGACTAAAATGGTGACCATAATCTGGTTATTTGGCCTAGATCTCTTCATGAAACTTGTAAAGGACACCTTGATACATAACGTACTCAAATTTCAGAAGAAACGAAAGAGAATTGATGGGTGAAAATTAAGAAATACGGAGGAGTGTGTTCTGGACGACGCGGTCGTGGTTCCAGAAGCTTCGTAGGGTTGTAGAAATTAATCTAAAAAGAATTTGGCTTAGGGTTCTTCATGAGAAATGCACGAAAATGTGTTGGCTATCACCTTGTAAAATTTCGTAATTTTTGAAGGGCATATGAGTATTTTAATCGAATTTATTTGGAAACTGTGCAAGTCTGGCCATTACCCGAATATAAGGTGCTATTTCATGGAAATTATGAAATTATGAGAAATTCAATTTGGCCACGAATTTTATATGAAATTGTGATCCTATTAGTGATTGTTTGAATATTATGATTTTGGGAAAATCATAGATATTGAATATTTATTTATGAAAATAAATAAATATAATAATGCAATAAAATAATAATAAAATAATAAAATAATAAATATAATAATAAAATAAAATAAAATAGATTTTTATTTGGCCATGGATTCAACTTCATTTGTGTGGCACTTGTGTGATGAGGTCTTTGTACATGTATTAAGTTGAAATGCATATGTGATTAAGCTTTGGCATGTGTATGACATGTGAATTGAAATGCAAGTGTGATTTGTTTGATGCCATGCCAATTGCCATGTTAAATTGAGATAAAAGGATAAATGTGTATGAGAAAGAGGTTGTGGTGGAGGATGTTGTCCGGTGGCCTTATGGCGTAATTCCGCAGATTCCCTGGGAGTTTCGGGGATGCCCGAATGTGGGGCCTAAGTCCGGTTGTATCTTGGATACATGCCCGAGATACCTCGCGACACCGGATTGGGGTGCGGGATGCCTGGCTAGAAGGGTAAAGGCCGAGGTCCGGTTGTATCTTGATACATGCTCGGAGGTTCCTCGTGATGCTAGTTGGGATGCGAGATGCCCGAATGTGGGGGGCCGGATGCGGTTGTATCTTGGATACATGCCCGGAGGTTTTTCTCGCATGGGATGCGAGTGTAAAATATGGGATGATATTGATGAATTGAGGAAGGGTGATGTGGTGATCAAATTTAAAGATAAAGATGAAAATTAACTCATGGCATGATATGGTATGATATGCATGATGATATGCATGATGATGGTGATGATATGTGATGTAATATGATGATCACCCATGGTATGATATGCATGATGATATGCATGATGATGGTGATGATATGTGATATGATATCATGGCATGATATGGTATGATATGCATGATGATATGCATGATGATGGTGATGATATGTGATATGATATGATGATCACCCATGGTATGATATGCATGATGATATGCATGATGATATGCATGATGATGATGATGATGATATGTGATGTGATATGATGATCACCCATGGTATGATATGCATGATGATATGCATGATGATGGTGATGATATGTGATGTGATATGATGATCACCCATGGTATGATATGCATGATGATATGCATGATGATGGTGATGATATGTGATATGATATCATGGCATGATATGGTATGATATGCATGATGATATGTGATGTGATGTGATGATCGCTCATGGTATGATATGCATGATGATATGTGATGTGATATGATGATCGCTCATGGTATGATATGCATGATGATATGCATGATGATGATGATAATATGTGATGTGATGATGTCATGATAAGGATGACATGTATGATATAATGATGCCAGGATGATGATTATGATGATGACATATGATGATATGATATGCATGATGATAAGGCGTGATGATCATGATAAGATACGCATTTCGCTTCGAGGTAACGCCTAATGATGATGATGATTGATGATTGAAATATCGATTCCTTTACCTGAAATGGTTGTCAATTTTTTCGCCCAACATTTCATTAGTAGATGGTTTGAATGGTTGGATGTGATCATGTGAGGAAGAGGATAGCAAGGGAAGGAGCTTTTGGACGCCGACACCGATCGATGGACTTAAAGTGTATGACTGTTTGAGGAAACATCGGTCATCTTTTGAGTGTAGCCGAATATAGAAGACTATGGCATTTTGATGTACCGATGAATGATGTCCATCCGATTTAAGTAAATAAAAAGTGTACGGCTTTTACCTATAAATGTTTAGTAGGTGTGCATTGTGTTTGAATATAAGGAAGGAGTTGTTGGATGTGCTTCCGATATAAATTGCGCAAGGGACCGATCGAATAAAAAAAAAAAAATGTAAACCCCCAAGTTGTATGGAGTCCAATTTGATTGAAATGGTATCGAGTGACGTTTATTAGGAAAGCAAATGGTAAACCGGGCGACCCAACGGATCGGGGGCCGTCGAGGGTGTCACAAATCCCTTCAAAGATCTTCTCCTCCTAGACATAATACCAGTGAGGCGATGGTGAAGGAAGGGTCTATAGACCTTTCTTCAGGTTGCTGGGTCGTACCAACAAACTTCACCAATGGAATTCCAATGTAATATGAAAGGCAAGCAAGATTTAGAGAATCTTTGAGAATGAGACAGAGCACAGTGATGACAAAAGAAGTGGATGAGTGCAGGAAACTGATAGAATGCAGAAATAAGCTGAGAATCCAAATTTAAATGCAACAGGCCATTAAAAACATCCCAGATTTTTATTTCATTTTTGCTGGATTGAAGAGATTATGCAAAGCGTTTCAATGGATAGGGGAATCGATGCCAAATCTGAGAAGAGAAGTGACTATGAGGAGAAGAGTAGGCGGAGTAGTAAATGGCAAGATTGATACCTTATTTTAATGACATCTTCATGAGATGGAGACAGCAGAAAGATGAAGCATAGGTGATTAAGGTGCAGACAACAAAGGAGAAGGAGACGATGATGGAAGGGGCATTTTTCACAGCCCCTAGTTTTGCCCAATTGCTATCTACAAAAATTAAAAACACCCTTTTTAAAGTAACATAATGTTTCCAATGAGTTATAAATTACAGCAGATACTTTGGCCAGCTGAGGAAGAGAAGATTCACAAATTATTCTCCTTGAGAAATGATTCTGGCAAGATCTCAGTACAGTGTCACAAATCAAATTAAGAGAAATATTATCTCCATTACCGACTATATATCTAATGTGGGGTTTCAAAATATTCTCGACTCTTAATGACTTCTTCAAAGCATAAGTCGCATCTGGTTTGCAGTCAAGATAATAGCTATAGAGCTAGGAAAAACATAGAGACCACACCTCAACAAAATACTCCACAGACACTTTAAAATATAAGCAAGATTTCACAAATCCAGTCTTTGAATGCCAAGGCCTTGAAACTTCTTAGGAGGACAGATAGTGTCCCATCTGACTTTTGCTCCCTCTTTAGTATAAGGATCTCCCTTCCGAAGAAAAGCTCTACACTTTCGCCAACCATTTTAAAATCTTTCTTGGGCAACAAAAAGAGTTGACACCAATACTTAACCGCAATATGAATAACATATTTAATAAGTTGAAGTTTGCTGGCATATGAGTGCAAGCTTTAAATCTTGTTGCAATTCGATGATTTTTTGAGAAGCTTATAATCCCCGTCTGAAAGTCTTCCACAATTGCTAGAAGTAAAAACCAAACAAGAACATAGGTTGGCTAATTGGTCATGTTGTTTGATTCGATTGCTGCATGTTAGACAAATACATTTTTTAAAAGCTTAATCTATTAGAAAACTTGCCAAGCAATGTATATAAAAAGTATAACTTAACATTCCCCTTGCGTAGAACTGATCCCTTACACACAACAGAATGTGGACATAATCACGTCAATGGGATAACTAGGGAAATGATAACAAACAACATATCACACGAGAAATTTTGAATCATTGATATGTGTTTTGATAAAATGCTAGAAATGAACAAGTAGAATGCGGACAAGTTGTTGGATATGCGGACAATATGCTAAATCGTTCAGAAGAAATTATTTTTAGGTTCTGATTATACCCCATGATCATTACCCAACTTTTAAGCAGCTTTTAAACAGCTAGTCAAAAGAAATAGTAGAAACAAATCTACTCACCTTTAAACTTTGCCAACCAGCCACTACAAAGTCCAGGGCTAATCTTGGATGGTGAGTAAAATGATGGAATGGAAGGGTTGAGCCACAATAAATCCATTTCCCCCATAGATTCCAACAAGTGTCACAGTATGCTCAGAAAAGAGAAGATTGCATGTGTGGGAATAAGTACTTTGTATCGGTAGATGTAGGCGGAGAGTTAATATCAAGTTCCTCCCACTTATGGTGAATGCTGTAAAAGTAATTTTTCGCATATCAGAGTCAGAGATATAAGGGAAATTAGTCAGGCACATTCCACAAACTCTGTAAATGTGTTCAAATTGAGTCTCCAGCCTAAAACAGGAAAGAGGATTTAAAGCACCTAAACTGCCATTAAGATGACATAAATTTTCTCTATCCATCAGAAGTTCTGAACCGCTCTTTTTCGATGTGATGCAAGTTTCAAACATTTTCAAACTTGTCCTTGCTATCTATTTATCATATAAATTATGTTCAGACTTTAGATTCGTCTAGCAGATTGAAACATCAGGGAGAAAACACAATGAACAGGGAAAGAGAACATATATACATACCTCTATCCCCCGCGAGTAATTTAAGAACCAACTCTAATCATGGGAAAGAGTTCCCACAAAGAGGTCAAAGATGTTAAGAACAGCAGAGCCTGCAGGTGGCATCTCCCCTTTTCGTCTCTACAATGAGGAGCAATCTCACATCCAAAGTCCCCCCCTTCAGCATCTTCTCCTCCTAGGCATGGTGCCGGCAAACTTCACCGATGGAAATTACAATGTAATCTGAAAGGCGAGCAAGATTGAAAGAATCTTGGAGAATGAGGCGGAGCACACTGAGAACGAAAGAATCGGAGGAAAAGCGATGCCAAATCTGAGAAAGAGAAGTGACTACGAGTATTGAAGAGTAGTAATTGGAAAGATCGATTACCTGTTTTAATTGAAATATATTCATGAGAAGGAGACGGAGATGGAGATGGAGGTGAGGATGACGACGGAGTGGAGAGCCGAAGCAGCGGTGGCGATGGAGGTGCACACAACCACGGGGGAAGGACACAGATGACGAAAGAGCTAGGGTTCACGGTATTTGAATACGTGGGATTTCGCGGATGAGGGGCCAATAGCAGCCGATCCCTTTCTTGCATCGCTTCTTTAGAATCGGGCAATACCAGATATGGAGTTGTTCTAGGGAGGGAGGGACGCCATCTTGGGGCAACTCCCTCAGCTTCGGGCAATTGTGGAAATGTAAGTTTTGTAGAGAGGGAGGGAGACCGCTGGACAGTCTTTTCACTTTCCCCATCTTTATGATTTTGAGATGGAGCAGAGAGGAAGGGAGTGGAAGCACAAGATCCTCCTCCTCTCCCACTCCTCCCACGCTACCGTCGATCTCCAATTCTTCAAGGGAGGTGAGGGGGGTAAGCCACTCCCTCACTGGCTGCTTCATATTCTCACATTTAGTTATATCAAGTCTCTCTAGCTGGGGCGGCAATCCTCCCTCGGGGAAGCGCGTAATACTCTCATACCCATTAATATGCAGACTTTTGAGACTTGTGAGTCGATGCAACTGATTAGGTAACGATTTTATCTTCGGACAATGAGAAAGCCAAAACGTCGAGATGCCGGGAGGAAGAGGAGGGAAGCACTCCATCTCCAAACTAGGACAGTCACCCCATGTCAAGGAAGTGAGCCGAGATAGCGTGTGTAGACCCTGGGGTAAGCTTATCAAATTCTCAAGACCCCAAATTTCAATCTCTTGAATAGACTGAAGAGGGTCTAGGTTTATCTCCGCAAGCGACTCCACTCTACTGCAGTGACTAATGTCGAGTCTCTTGAGGGTTGTAGGTAAAAATGTACCCTCGCTGAATGGAGAGAATGGCAAAGAATTGCATCTGAAGATTCTTAAGTCTTGTAGACAAGATATAATTTCACTGTGCCTATTGCTATTGTTGCTGCTTGATTCATCTAGATGAGCACTTAATCCTCTGGGTAAAGATTGCAACATCTTGCAGTTCTCGATTTTTAATGATGTCAGAGATGTCGGTATACCTATTTTGAGGAAGGACACGAGTTTTGGACAGCCACTAACCGTCAAGTCTTTAAGAGAGGAGAGGGTGTACATCTTGCTTGGGAGCTTCTCTAAATTGATGCAATTTTCTAATTTGATAGTCTCAAGGTTGCTAGGCAGCTTTATATCATTTTCTTCAGCCACAAAATATATGAACTCTGAACAACTACGTATGACTAATCTCTTCAGACAATTGAGATTCCAAATTACATCTCCGTCTTGCCATAGATATATTAACTTTGCACACTTTTCGATCTCCAACTTCTCTAGCTTGATCAAGGAGCTTGTAAACTCATGATTTAAGCAAGTGAGTTCAGCAACATCATTTATGTTTAGGGCAGTAAGAGATGCCAGGTTTACCAAACTATGCAGCACCCTCTCATTACAACCTTTGAATTTTAATTCACCGAGAGATGGAAGGCTATTGAAAGATGGTGAGGCTTCCATACGCGGACATGAGTTAATTGTGAGCTGTACAAGGGAGCTTAGTTGACTAGGCAATCTTCCGATCAGCATAGGGCAATCCTGAATGACAAGATGCTCAAGGCGAGGGAATACAACTCCAACTTCTTTAGTGTCAATGCAATGAGACCAGTACTCCCACAACGGCATGCCCTTGAATTCCAAAGTTAACAAGGATGGAAAAGGACTTCTACTTCCATAAAATTCAGACCCTACCATGCATATTGCATGTAAACCTTCGATGTACAATTCTTTCAGCAAAGATAGCTGCCCGAGCGATGGTAATGCTTTGACCCTCTGACACTCATGTAAATGTAAATGCATTATGTTAACATGTGTAGGACTACCTAACCAAGATGGGAATTTTAGGCCACCATAGTAGGATATTTCAAGATGTGCAAGGTTTTGGTGAGGGCAAAGAAAGTCAAGGACCTTTGTTTCAAGCTCTTCATTCCGAAAATTTTCAAAATTTGTGCACCATTGCATGTTCAACCGGCATATTCCCTCCTTCATGAGTAAATTGGCATCTTTGGCTTCTCTAGCTTCTTGAACCTCATGCAAATTAAAGATGCACAATTCCTCTTGAAGGTTCTTTAGGTTTTTTAACTCATTCAACCTTGACCCATTTTCCGTTCCAACTATAAACTTGGACAAGATCTCAAGACCCAACAAATTACCTATATTTAGTGGCATTGCTCTTAGATGTGGAGTATCGGTAATGTCAAGAAATCTTAGATTGATCAATTTTTCCATACCTTCAGGTAATTTGATAAGCATGTGACAGCCTTGCAATATCAAAGCTTCTAGATTGTGCAATGCAACAATCGACTTTGGAAGGGTTTCAATATAAGTATGTGATAGATTAAGGTGCCTTAGGTGCCTTAGTTTGCCAATGCATTCCGGTACCTCCCTGATGTTATAGCGACTCAATGAAAGCACCCTTAAGTACTTCAATCCCGACAACAATTCATATAGCACTTTCTGGGTCACATAGGACAACCCATATTGCTTCTTTAATGATATGAAGCTCCTAAGTCCTCGCATTCGATGATATATCTCGAGTCTTTCTGGCCTAATGTATTTACTTGGAAGGAATGAAGCGTGACGAGCTAAAGATGCATTATTGTGATCATCCACAAACTCAAATTTCCCTGAGCTACAATGGGATGCACCTGCAACTAGCTTTGCCAAGTCATTTACAAGATCATGCATTAAGAATTGTGATCCATTGCTACTTGATTTTTGAAAAAACGACCTGTTTACTAGCTCGTTGAAATAATTCAAACCTGTATTCCATTGACTCTTTGCTTCCTTTCCGTCCACCAAGCCCTCTGCAATCCACCAATGAATCAACTCGTCCCGTTGGATTTCATAGTCCTCGGGAAATATAGCACAGTAAGCGAAACATCTCCTCAAAGTGGAAGGGAGATGAAGGTAGCTAAGTTTCAAAGCCGGAAGGATGTCATTTCTTTCTTTTGGTAGATCCCAAATCTTG
This sequence comes from Eucalyptus pumila, assembly GCA_016097595.1. NCBI lineage: Eukaryota > Viridiplantae > Streptophyta > Magnoliopsida > Myrtales > Myrtaceae > Eucalyptus > Eucalyptus pumila. Next base: position 26,159,281 of record CM027847.1, on the reverse strand, counting down.
CTGTTCAATATGGCTTTCCAATCAAGGGGACTAAGTTTAGTGCGTAGTAGCCCAGCCAATGTCTTCACAGCTAATGGCAACCCTTTGCATTTTTCCACTATTTTGAGACCTAATGCTTCAAGATAAGGATGATGATCAAAATTTTTGACTCCAAGAGCATGAAATGCAAATAGAGTCACGCAAGCTTCTCGTGACAACTCTTTGAGAGTATAAGGTTGAACACCGGCTATTTCAGCAACGTGGGAATTACGGGTCGTGACGATGATTTTGCTTCCCTTTGCTCCCGATTGAAAGGGCTTCAAGAGGATAGTCCAGTTTCCATAATTCTCATTCCAAACATCATCCAAAACGACAAGAAACTTCTTCCCTGAAAGGTTTTGTTTGAGCTTATCCTGAAGCCAATCCAGGTCCTTATCTTCACAAGACAAAGTGCATCCGATTTTTTGTAGGATACTCTTTGTGATAGCAAGCATGTTGAAATCATCAGAAACACAAGCCCATGCTTTTGCATTGAAGTAGCTGGTCACTCTGGCATCATTGAAGACTTGCTGAGCCAAAGCTGTCTTCCCAAGACCCGGCATCCCTACGATGGGAATCACTTTTATGTTCATAGTTGTTCTATCATCTTCTTCTTCAGTTAGTAATCTGAGAATCTCCATTTTTTTATCTTCTCTACCAACAAAACAATCCTCGGTCAAATGTGTAGTTGGAATTGGCTTATCCTGTAAACGATTTGTTGATCGCTTCTCGTTATTCTCTCTCAAGCTCAGATTGTCTTTTCGAGTTATGATCTCCAGTAATTTGGCATCCATCTCTTCTATCTTAGATCTCATTTTGTGGTCGAGCATGAATTCTCTCGGACTCAATTTGAAGCAACAACTGGAAAGAAGGGAATGCGCCTTGCTAGTGTTGGATTCTGCCTTGGACTTGCTTTCAGCGGATTCTGTGATGAACTCATCAAGCAAGTCTTCGATGTCATAGGCCAAGTTTCTAAGATCTTCTAGCCACGACTTCACCCCGAGATGGCCAGTGAGTTGCCTATCCTCTGCATCATCCAGCACCTCCTTGATACTCTCCAGCATCTTCTCCCATTTCTTCAACCGTGTATCAATCCCCTCACGCCGCGCAAAGTTGAGGAGCTCCGGAGAGGCCAACCTATCGAACAACACCTGAAGAAAGGCGTCAAGAAAGAGCTCTGTGATGGGCATGGCTTGATTCGTGAGCGGTAGAGGACTAAACAAGAGTGTCCAGAAGGATTGAAATAAAGTGTGCAGAGCGGAGAGGGAACGGAAGTTACTCCGGCGAGGACAACAATATCAAATAATGGAGCGAATCAAAAGACTTTTTAAGCACTAAGGGGCTCTTTCTTTCTTGGAAGAAGCTGCCGTTGCATTTCATAATGTCCCTTTTGATTTAATTTCATTTTTGTTGCCTCAATTTCTCTTAAGCAAGTTGGTCGGAAATGGGACCAAAGTCTTGGAAGTATTAAAGACGCCAAAGGTTCAAAAGTTAAAGAGGGGGGCCCGTGTCCAACCCAACCCCGAAACTTCTGCTTTATCAGTTTTCATCAGTTCTCTCTCACCACTGCCATCACACAATTCCCAGATGCACCCATCTGCCATCACCATACATCACATAGCTCATATGGCATCACGGTTTCGTTGACGCAGTCTCATGAACCCAATCCCGTTATCAAATAGTGGAGCAGTTGTTACATAAACTTAATCTATGTAAATGTATCATCATTAAACACAGATCATATGGGTCCCAACTACTATTTTGCGTAACACGAGCCCCATACATTGAAAGCTGCAAAATTTTCGGCCTCCATTGCTCAATAAGGGCTTGCATGTTTGTGTTCTTATTTTTTGTTCATGAACATAATTCTTATTTTTTTTTTTGTTTTGAGAAAAAAAAAACAGAAACGCGTTTGTTTGCATTTTTGTTCCAAATCTATTTTTTGTTAAAACAAATTTGGAAAAAAAAAAAAAAAAAAACTTATTTCTTTGTTTCAACAATTTAGAGAAACAAATTTTTTATTTTTTTTTCTTTTCTTCTTCCTTTTCTTTGTCTGGTTGGCCTCGACCATGACCGGCGATTGGCCGTCGAGGGCCGGCGACGCCATCGAGGGCCGACGATCTCGCCGGAGTGTCGCCGGCCCCAGCGAGGCTCGGCCTCGCCTTGGTTGGGCGAGCGCAGCCTCACCGGGATCTGGGCGAGCCCAAGCTCGCCCAGCCATTGGCGAGGCTCGGCCTTGCGGGGCCACCGCCAGGTGACTAGTGGCTGGGCGAGGCCGTTGGTCCTCGTCAACCGGTCGCCGACCATGGCCGAGGCTCGGCGACCAAAAAAAAAAAAAAAAGAAAAAAAAGAAAGGAAAAATAAAATAAAAATCTTAAAAATTAAAAGAAATGAAAAAAAAACACAAATTTACTAAATGTGTTTCGATTCTTTTTTTATTCTCGAAACAAGTTTACCAAGCACGTTTTTTGGGTAAAAAATTGTTCTTCGGAACAGAAATAGTTTTTTCTATTTCTGTTCTCTGGAACAATTTTTGAACAGAATTGTGAACAAACGCATCCTAAGTGTCCAAAAACACTCTGTAAAAAATTATTTTTAAATGATGATAATTTTTTTTTTAATTTGTTAGTTTCTCTTCAATTCCATCGTTATCACCTAGATACAAAAATATATATAATCAGATTATATTAGATGGAAAAGAGAATCGGGTAATTATAGATCAAATTAAATTGCAAACCTTCAAGCTTCAATTTTTTTCCCCCCTTTACCAAGCAACAATGATTATATCATAGATTATATCATAGCAAAGCTTCCTTGGTCAAAAAATATACATGTTTATTGTTTTATCCCAGTTAAAGAGGAGCAACCTAACTTCAATATGCCCACCTGCCGTTCAAATAGGTGGAATTTAATAAATACTTACATATCCTAGCGTTATAGTGTGCATAAATGTTACGTAACCCATCCACCTCTATTGTTGTTCTTTCCATTCCTTCTCCTAATAATGGCAGACAGAAGCGGGTTTAAGACTAAAACCTCATCATCCATCTCCGTATATGTACTTGTCTTGATTGAGGCAATCAGCAATCGTCTTTCTTTAGTAGTTTTTTTTTTTTTTTGTTCGGATTTTAATATTTAGTTTTGACTAGAGATGATTTAGAGCAGTCCGCTACCAAATACCAGGAAATAGATTGGTGTTTAGTTAAGGCATTAACTAAGATTAGGCTAAAGAGTTCCATGGTCCATACCTATCTCCTCTTTCTTCCTCATGTTTGAGTCTTTATTAAGGTTCTAAATTGTTGGATGAACGGTATTAAATCTCAGCCGTTGATAATTACATATTCCTGTAAAAACTTCCTGATGTTTCTTTCTCCATTGATTGCTCTTCGAGGCTCTCCCTCCTTCATCCTTTTTTTGCATTCAAATCTGTTTTGCTTTTCCTCATTCCATATATAAATAAATTTTTGCCCATCGAGCTATTATAAGAATTGACGAAGTAGCGATGATTTGCATAAAGAGACAAAGTGGATGAACAAGACAACCTTTTTATCCTCTACAACGGTGCATGGAGATGTTTTTATGTAGGGTGGAGGGATTTCTTTAAATTATTTCGTTCATTAATATTGAATAATTTTATCCTGTATTACTTTTTTTGGAATCATCAAAGCCACCAAAGGTTCAGAAGGTAAAGAAGTGGGCCCGTCTCCAACCCAACCACGAAACTTCTGCTTTTTTATTGTTCATCAGTTCCCTCTCGCCACTCCTATCCCACATTTCCCAAATGCACCCATCCACCATCATCCTGCATCGCATAGTTCATAAGGAATCACGGTTTCATTGATGCAGCCTCATGAACGGCATCTCGATGTCAAATAATGGAGCCGTTGTTATATAAACTTAATCCATGTAAACGTATATTCATTAAATATTGATCATATGTGTTCCAAGTACTATTCTACTAACACGAGACCCCAAACCACTGGGATTCGCCTCAGTGGCCACCCTTCCAATATGAAAGGGGGAGGTGAGGGGTTCAAATCCCCACATTCTCAGAGGAGGATGGGGGTGGGGACGCGTAAGTTTAGAGTGGGTTTAACTCCCAAAAATCTTCTGCAAAGAGAAGGCAAAAGTCTGAGAGTGAGTGTAGAGTAAGAATATAATAGGACTGATAAAAAAAAAAAACTAACACGAGACCCCGATCCATTGAAAGCTGTAAAATTTCGTTGTCGATTGCTCTACAAGTGTCCAAAAACACTCGACAAAAAAAAAAAATCATTTTTCAATGATGATCAGAAAGAAAAAAAAAATTGTTAGTTTTTATTCAATTCTGTCATTGTTGCCTAAATATGCTTTCTCAATAGATGGAAAAGAAAACCGGGTAGCTTCAAGCTTCAATTTGTTTTTTGCCCCCATTTTGCTAAGCAACAATGATTATCTTCATAGCAAAGCTTCCTCGTTTTATTTGGTCCGGGTTAAAAAAAAAAGCCTATTATTTTGTCCCAGGAAAAGAAGAGCTACCCAGCTTCAATATGTGCACCAGCCATTCAAAAGGGTGGAATTTGGTATATACTTGCTCATACCCTATTACTACAGTTTGTATGAATATTACATTAGCGATACAAAATAGCTGAATCTCTAGATTACAGTTTATGCTATGGCATCACATCAAAACAAATGATCAATGTGTGCACATATCTTGGCCGCCTCTATGCTTAAAAAAGATCATGGAAAAGATTGCCTTCTACTTTCTAGAAGCCTAACAGAATAATAGCCCCAGCCAAAGGGTAAGAATAAGGAGACATAATCGATGAACCATGCGACTGGCTTAATGGTTAAATAATTGACACATAAAAGGAGAATTGCGTGTTTATATTATTTGAATTTTTCATATGACTAGATGCAGATAACTTGGTTATCAATTAGATATTTCAACCAAGTTTTAATCCACTTCTTAGCTAACTAACTCATAAAAATAGTAGAGTACTCTATGAATTTAGAATCACCTAGGTAAGGTTAAATATTAATTTTCTATGGAAAATTACTAAAGATACGTATAATTAAGGATAACCTTTTGTGGCTTTTTCAGTGGAAAATTTTGAACTGTTGATGTTTAATGTCGGAATTTTCTTGTCAGCAGAGGCTTCCCAAAAATCTGGACATTGAAATCACAGGGCAGCTTCTAAAGAGCTTCTGATTTGCTAATGGACACGTCAAACCTATGACTTAATGGCCCTTTCTCCATTGTGATAAGTCTTTTTGGGGGGGAAAAGAGAGAAGAAATTGTGACAAATTTGTGATAATCTAACGTACAATCATTAATGAGGCCACAAGCATCGTGGTTGAAATATACACACGTTACATTTTCCCGTTAGGAAAATTTTGACAATAAAGTGGATGTAATACAATAATTATGACAATGATATTGTTCTTATCCCAAATTTTTTGGGTGAACTATTGCAAACGCAGAATCATCCTTATCCTTTCATGTCTCACATGTCAATCTCTTGTTTTGCTCAGACACCGATAAGGTCCATAGTGCACTTCATGTCTTTAGAGGACAATAATGTCCGCTTCTTGCTTTTCTTTTTCAAAGTAACACTAACGTTGTGGATCATTTGCGGGTAGAAAAAATAGTGCATTTTACTTGGACATGCGACATTTGATTGGAAGGACTTTTGTGAACTTAGGACCATTTTGATCTTTTCACATCTCACATGTTCGTCCGTTGTTTTATTTGGACAGGAAGTATCAAAAGTCTCCATAATAAGGTCCACCTTCTGCCATAATGTCTGCTTTTCCTTTTGTTGTTTTTCCAAAGTAACACTAATGTTACAAATCCTTTACAGCTAATAAAGGGGCAACGTTTCACGTGGCCATAAGAAGGTTCATAGTTCATACTCCAGTACAGGTCCTTCATAATCCTTTACATCTAATAATGTCTCCTTCCCCTTTGGCTGTTTTTCCAAAGTAAAGACAATGGGACGAGTCATTTCAACAATGGTGCGTTTCACATGGCAATATGACGTTTGATTGAACGCCAAAAGAAAGAAGAGTAATTGTACTAATGAGGCCCGCCCTCCACTACAAGTCCTCAGAAGACTATAATTGTCTCCTTCCCCTTTCGCGTTTTTCAAAAGGGACACAGTGTCACTAATGGCCATGTCGTGATTGATTGGACACAAAAAAATTGACTATAACCATGGCTTGTCTAAATCAAAATAACCACAACTTGTCTTTTAAAAGAATCATCTTTAGGTTGCTTATAAATCGATTAATAAAAGTTTGATTGTACTGATTTTTCCCCAGAATACGTGGGATTAATTTTTTTGAAAATTGATATTTCATTATTAAGTAAAGTTAACATATAAAAAGACTTAATAATTTCCCTTGCTTTCAAAACAACTAGAATTTGACACGATCGATTGACATATACACCTCAACACATACATCTTGTTTTTGGTAATTTGTTTCGTTATTGTAGAAAAGATCATTTGCAATATATTTAAAAATGTTACAAATTTCATGTTGACTTTGTTAATACTAGATAGACAAAAAAATCCGCCAGTACAAGAAAATACTTATAAGTCAAACTTGTAAGAAAATAATCTACATGGCACAACATTTGTCTATATTATAGTTGCATAAAAATAAAGCAATCAAAAAATAATAAAGCAATATGCAAAAATGAAAAATCGGACACCATATTACACAGTTCGGTCAATATAATTTTGTCCACAGTGAGAGTAACATAAAATTTCATATTTAATTAAACAATACGACAGAGTTTATAACAGTACTCAAGTCATTCAAGCACTCTTAATTTTTCTTATTCCCCAATCACACCTAATAACTCACATAGTTTTCAACATGCACAATTCCTTGCAAAATAATCACTAAATCTTATCAAGATTTTCACAACTATTGAACACTCAATGATCAATTCTCTCCCAATATAATTCACAAACTTATGCACAATCTTGCCTATTGAAGTCAACGTATTCACTGAGCTTGTACAAAAAAGCACTCCCGAAACAACCTTCCTTGGAAGCAAAAAAGGATTGTTGCAAATTATTGAAGTATTCACTACTCACAACTAGATAATGACGTGACCTACTTCATAAGAACCCATAGTAACAGTGTCATGTTTCACGTGTTTTTCACTTAAGGTACAATGACTTTGCAATTCTAATTAACATGTCGCTATTATCATTCCCTTTTCAAATGGGAAAATTATCTAAAAAGTCTTAAACATATTATACAACAACCTAAACCTTTTAACTATGTCAATTTAGTTATAAACTTATAAATATTTGTTAATTTAGTCTAAACCTTTCAATTGTGTTAATTTAGTTATAAACTTTTTGATAATTTGTCAATATTGTTATAAATATTTCTGATGATTTGCCAATGTAGTTCTTCCAGCCAATTATCAGAATAATAGGTAGCTTTAGAACTAAATTGACATAATTCAAATGTTTAGGATTAAATTGGCAAATTCTTAAAAGATTTAGAACTAAATTGGCACCATTGAAAGGGTTTAGAATTATATTGGCTACCGTACAATAGGTTTAGGACTTTTTGGACCACTGTCCCATTCTCATACCATTAGCATGGAATATTGATTGACCAGCTTAAAGACTTCAAGTTGTGAGGCTTGCGGCTTGGGCCTTCTACCTTAAAAATAGTATCTTGGTTCGATCCACATTTAGATCGGATGCTTTGTCAATTGGTCTACAATTAACTTTCTAATGCTCTAGAGTAGGATAGGTACTTTCTTAAGCTATACACGAATTTATGAAAATTGAATGAACATATATAAGGATTCAGACAAAAAAAGTATTTAATAGTGGTTTTTGTGAGCTGGATTCAACTTTCATCTTAAGTTCGTTACTGTTTCATGTGTTATTTGGAGTGTCGTTAACTCTCCTGCTTATAATGCTAATATCGTCATCACTATCAACTCATGTTGGGCAACGACATGTTCTATTCTAGGAAAAGCCCCACTTTTTCAAGCTTTCATGTGTTGGCGATTATTCCCCGCTTCATTGGATAGGTTAAAGGCCATTCATTCTATCCCTAAATCACACATCTATTGAAAATAATTTTGCTAAGATTCAATGGGCCACAACACATTTATTGCTCATGTTTGTGGCATGACTTAGCTTACCATCTGACTGGGAGCTGATTCAAGCAATCTTATTTGTGAGAGCTGCTAGGGTTTGAGTTAAAACTATTTAATTTCTATTATGGAAAGAAGAAAAGAAAGGCTTGATCTTGAGGTGACCATATTGTTAGGGAAATCCCTTATGATGTTTTGAAGATGACAAAATAAATCAAAGGCTACTAACATGTTTAATGGTTGAGTAATAGACCATGCAGATAATAGAACATGTAAAGGATATTATCAAAGTCTGAAGACCGCTAGACTCAAGACTCAAAGTCGAAGACTATGGACTCAAGACTCAAAGTCGAAGACTAGCGACTCAAGACTCAAAGTCGAAGACCGCTGCAGACTTTAGTGTCAAAGTCTGTTCTACATCGAAGTCTTGTCAACTCGACTATTTCCAAACTGAACGTGAATGATGAACCGGAAGACGAGACTCTATCTTTGAAGCCGAACCGGGTACAGACCTTAAAGCTAAATGCTTTGAAAGCAGATATCTACGGACCCAGATTGTAAAGTCTAAAGACCAGATTGTAAAGTCTAAAGACCCAAATTGTAAAGTCTACAAGACTCGGACTTTACATCCAGTTCGATGAATCGTAACTCAAGCCCAATCATACAACGGCTAGTGATCTGGTTTGGATTCCACATCAAGATTGATTTGATTGATTCAATTTAATTGATTGACAATTGGATGTTGAAGACAAGAACTTTCTATACGAAGAAGCTTTACTTATGGAAACCAAGATTTCGTTTGTATGGGCAATCGGAATCAATTTGGGATTCTACCTTTGTCACTCAACGGCTACCAAATCTTCTAAGATACGAGCTGTCCAATGGGTATATTGGAAGACGATTCTCCGGGATGCTGTCCAACGGGTAGTTTGGAAGTGGAGGAGTATTTAAGGAGATCATGGACCGATGAGCAAGTAAGAGACGAAGCGTAGAATTTATAATTCCAAAGTCTAAGCGACTTTCGATCATATACTTGTCTCTTGAGAGCTTAAACGTTTGTAATCGTGAGAGAAATACCAAGAGAGTGACTTAGTGAGATAGTGTGATCTACTACTAAGTGTTTGCACTCGAAGTTGTAATCTCTTGTTGATTGCATAGTGGAATCCAGCCAAGAAGGCTGTTATCGTGGGAGAGTGGACGTAGGCTTGGATTAAGCCGAACCACTATAAATCTCGTGTTCTTATTCTCTTCCTTAACTCCTTTATTTTGTTCATACTAGAACTCTCAATTGGTATCAGAGCCAAGTGCTCAGTTTATAAAAGTGTTTTTACTTTTGAGCTAAAGATCTTTTATGGCTAGTATGTTGGCACCAGGACTTATGGAAGGGCAAAGCAACACAAGGCCACCATATTTTGATGGAAAGGAATATGACGTGTGGAAGAACAAAATGAAAGCATTCCTAAGATCCAGAGATCTCTTACAATGGGATGTTGTGGAAAGAGGAATCAACCCCATCGCTCCTATGTCTCGGATGGAGATGTCCAAAAGAGAAGCGCTTGATGCAAAAGCAATTTATTCTTTATATTGCGCTTTATCTCTCGCTGAATATAATAGAATCTCTTCATGTGAAACAGCAAAAGAAGTTTGGGATAAACTTCATGTTACATATGAAGGAACCGATCGTGTAAAAGAGACAAAAGTAAACTTCTTGCTCGGCAAATATGAATCCTTCAAGATGAAGCAAGGAGAGTCAATTGGAGATATGTTTAATCGTTTTACAGAAATTGTAAACGGTTTGGCATGTCAAGGTCATCCTATTTCTTCCCCAATGAAGGTCAACAAACTCTTGCGAGGTCTCTCAAAAGATTGGAACCATGTCAAGACCTCAATCCGGGAGACTCAAAGGATTATGCCACTCACCATTGATGAATTGATCGGCACTCTTCAATCCTATGAAGTGGAGCAACTTAACGATGAAGATCCCGAAGGTAAGAAGTCCATTGCTTTAATATCTAATGCTGTTTTTGATGAAACAGACTCAGAAAATGACATGGACGATGAAGAATTTGCCTTTATGGTCGAGAAATTCAAAAAGCTGAGTAGAAAAGAAAGGAAATTCAGTGGAAGAAGTCAATACAAGCATAATGACCAGAAAAGAATCATGAAAGAAGATGATGAGCAAAGAAATCTATGCTTGATGGCACATTCGAATCTGAGTCTAACTCGAGACACGGACTCGGAGAATCGAGTCGATTCGGAACTGCACTCGAATCCGATGAGGAAATCAAGGGGAGAAATCGAATCCAAAAGAAAAGGAAAAGAATCGTGATCATCTCAAAAAGGCAACAAATTGAGGGGGGAGCTTTGATCAATTATGGAAAAATCTTTTTTGATTGATCGTGATCTTATTATGGATGGAAGGAAAGGTAATTGTGTCAGAATTTATTCTACAAAATCCGGTTAGTGCATCTCTTATTACCTTTTGTCATTAACAAATCTCATATTGATATTATCATTTTATTATGACAAAAATGGTACGTGAATTTTATGATGCATCCGTGATTTTTATTGGATATTTACTGATATGATCGAAGTGAGCTATATTGCATATCTTTAATATTCGATAAAAGCTGATTTTTGGGAATTGTGATTCATGCAAGATATTTGTTATCATTCTCTACGTGAATCCATTATCGCTTTTTGATTATGACAAAAAGGGGGAGAAGATATGAATATGCATATGTGCTGATTGGTTGATATTATTTATTGCATAATATTGAGCTGCAATTATTTTCTATCTTCTGATATCCTTTGATTTAAATTTTTAAATCTGCATATTCAGAGATTGTTTTGTCATCATCAAAAAGGGGAGATTGTTAGGGAAATCCCTTATGATGTTTTGAAGATGACAAAATAAATCAAAGGCTACTAACATGTTTAATGGTTGAGTAATAGACCATGCAGATAATAGAACATGTAAAGGATATTATCAAAGTCGAAGACTGCTAGACTCAAGACTCAAAGTCGAAGACCGCCGAGACTCAAGACTCAAAGTCGAAGACTGCAGACTCAAGACTCAAAGTCAAGACGCGGACTCAAGACTCAAAGTCTGAAGACTGCCAGACTTTAGTGTCAAAGTCTGTTCTACATCAAAAGTCTGTCAACTCTTGACTATTTCCAAACTGAACGTGAATGATGAACCGGAAAAGACTCTATCTTTGAAGCTGAACCAGATACAGACCTTAAAGCTAAATCTGTCGAAGCAGATATCTACGACCCTGATTGTAAAGTCTAAAGACCCAGATTGTAAAGTCTAAAGACCCAAATTGTAAAGTCTACAGACTCGGACTTTACATCCAGTTCGATGAATCGTAACTCAAGCCCAATCATACAACGGCTAGTGATCTGGTTTGGATTCCACATCAAGATTGATTTGATTGATTAAATTTAATTGATTGACAATTGGATGTTGAAGACAAGAACTTTCTATACGAAGAAGCTTTACTTATGGAAACCAAGATTTCGTTTGTATGGGCAATCGGAATCAATTTGGGATTCTACCTTTGTCACTCAACGGCTACCAAATCTTCTAAGATACAGAGCTGTCAATGGGTATATTGGAAGACGATTCTCCGGATGCTGTCCAACGGGTAGTTTGGAAGTGGAGGAGTATTTAAGGAGATCATGGACCGATGAGCAAGTAAGAGACGAAGCATAGAATTTATAATTCCAAAGTCTAAGCGACTTTCGATCATATACTTGTCTCTTGAGAGCTTAAACGTTTGTAATCGTGAGAGAAATACCAAGAGAGTGACTTAGTGAGATAGTGTGATCTACTACTAAGTGTTTGCACTCGAAGTTGTAATCTCTTGTTGATTGCATAGTGGAATCCAGCCAAGAAGGCTGTTATCGTGGGAGAGTGGACGTAGGCTTGGATTAAGCCGAACCACTATAAATCTCGTGTTCTTATTCTCTTCCTTAACTCCTTTATTTTGTTCATACTAGAACTCTCACATATGTATCATGATCCAAGAGATCTTTAAAGTTTTGATTGTAGCTGCTTCCTTCAATACTTGCCTAGCAAAATGCAGAAAGAATAATGATGACGACGACAATAACCATACATGCGGAATTTGGTGTTCAACATCCTTTTTGTCCCATGACCACAAGTGTTCAAGCAATACAAATGCATGAAAAACACACCTAATATATAGGCACAACTCCATGGGTGAGTATTGCGTAAATTTAATCTACTAGATCAAGATAATCACATTGCAAGAATCTGTAGATCCTACGCTAAATCTTGCTACTAAACATAGGTTTTTTATATAGCTTCTACACTTTAATTTGTTATGTCTATAACATTACCCATAGACTAAATCTACATATGTTTTCTATAACTACAACTTCAGGAAGACAGTTCTAAGTTTGTAGTATTTTTATGTTTATCAATCTCATCAACTTTAGATTGATAAACATTATACCATTTAATTATTCGTAATATTTTGGGAAAGACCCATTTGCGTCACCACAATATTTAAACCTTAATGTTCCTCAACGAGTTAAACATGCATTTTTTGTAATTAAAAAGGAAAAACAATATATATGTATATTATAATTAAAAATAACTAAAGATAAATAAAAAATGGAAACATAATGATGAAAAATAGAATAGAAAATAAACACAATGAAGCACCAGGTCCATCAAAGCCCATCACTCTAGCCCGGTTTGATCACCTTGTTCCAGCCCAGCTCGATCCGACCACAAGGGCAGCAGACCACAAGTCGAGCCCATCAAGCACCTGGCACAATTTGTCTCAGCCCATCAGATCCATAAGAGCAGCCCAGGCAAGTTCTAATGAAGCCCATTAAGCCCAATTCGGCGAAACACATAACGATTTATATTGAGCCTAGTCCATCTCATCGGAACCGCTCCCTCTCCCCCTCTCCCCCTCTCTATCGCTCTAAATGTTGGAAACAAACCCGCGCGCGTTACAATGCTTAAATCGCGTATTGTGTTCGTGACCGAGGGCTTCCTGTTATGAAATTGGCTCATTTATAGTTCGCTTGCCTCGCTTTCCTCATTGTATATGAGTTTATGTTTATCGTTTTGCTGTATAAGCGTTCCTTAAGTCTGTTGTCTTGCAATGAGAATCTACACAGAAGCTATGCACTTTGATTTCTTTCCGTCTCGGTCTAGATCTACATTCAGCGTTCTTGTGACATAAATTCAATTTTGAGTATTGCTAGATGTGGCCAAGAATCTCTTGTATGGAACTGAATAGAATCTGATGTGTTTTTATCGAGTTCACATGTTGAATTTGCTGGAATCACATTTAGATCACCTCCTACGACCGGTGAGGGCTCAGAAACCTTCAACCAATACAAAAGAAAATAAAATTTATCATTTTTTTAAATTGTCCACATCAACATTAGTTGTGTCACGTATGATGGCCAGTGTTCATGTCAACTATGTTTGACCAAAATTGGCTTAAAGCACAACATTGGCAAAACGTCAACATGTTTATAATTAAATTGATCAAATTAAAAGATTTATAATTAAATTGACATTCATACAATATGTTTATGTGACATCTGTACAAGATATGGTAAAATGTCATGCACATTTTTCAAAAGGAAGATGAAAATTTTAATTAAACTTAAAAACTGAAAAGCTTTAGGAGATTAATGCTCGTTACGTGACAGTTTCACATGTATAGGATAGTACACTTCACAAATGGCAAATGCAGGATCACGACCCAAAAGCGAGAAAATATTTTGTAAATCTTAGTCTCCATGGGAATTATGAGTAAATTCAACGAAACTTAACATAAGATAATATCTACTTAAGTAAAATTGTATAATGTAGGTAATAGACATTTTTTTTTTGTTCGGGATAATTATTCAAAAAATCTTAAATTTATTATACGGTGGCCAACTCAATTATAAAATTTTCGATTTTATCAATTCAGTCCTAATTCTTTTGATAATTTGTCAATTTAATCTTAAAATTTTTGATGATTTGCTAATATAGTTATTTTAGCTATTTTTGGCTATAAATTGCTAATATGATGATTGTACCACATAGGACAGCCGATATTCACATTAGATATCTCTGGCCAAAATTGGTTATTGCTAGATTAGGCACAAGTATAAAATAATGATTATTCGAGTTCTCTTTCTAATGGATTATTGCCTTCGTTTCAATTCACAAAGTACTTCCCTTCAACTACCCTGCGAGGCATCTCCCTGCAACGGCAGAAAACAATGTTGCTGAGAGAAAACAATCTCAGAACTTTCATATCCAAGGAACAAGATATTTAAGAAATATGGGGACAAAATAAAACAGGAAAAGCCAGACCATACCATACATAGTCCATTGGCTTTCTGAACCTGTAACCTCCTGTCATACTTGTTATGGAGAATTCCATCCGACATACCAAAATAAACTGGGTTAGTGTTATGCCCAATGAGCAGAAACTGCTCTTAAATGAGATATGTGGTAGGTAGTGAGGAAGACCTTGAGAGGGTTAGCCAATAAAAAAATAATGAGAAATTTACTCGACATCGTGCACTATTATCACCAATTTTCTTTTGCAAAAAAATAAATACGAGCGATCATCTTGAGTTTAATTTTCAGCATAACTTTAGGTCTCCTAGGTCCACTCGAGCTAAAAGGGCCATTCTCATATCTGACCAGATCACACAAGCATCCTAAATGTGTTTCAAAAATTCCTGGGGAACAGTGGGGACTCCGTGCTTTTACATGCATGGAGTGTTCTATCATTAGCCAAAAACAACTTCCAACAGCAAACGATTGACTTATACGCTCAATAATGCGGGCTCAAGTAAAGATGAAAATCGAAATTCTAAGTTACTGTACAAAATGAAGGCGTCCAAGTAGAGCGAGTCCTTTCATTTTGTGAGCAGCTGCCAGACTAGAGCTCAGACGGGAAAAAGAAACAGGAAGCCCTCTAACCTTATGCAATGTAAAAAGACTGGAAACATTAAAAGGATACTCCCCTCCCTCGGATCAAGAATCGTGCTCACAGCAGTTTTTTCACTCTCCTCGAAGTCATGCTGCACTGATATCATGAGTTGGAGCAGAACTCACTTCCAAAGCGCTGGTAGAGATGAGAAAGGCTGAATCCATTAATCACCTAGCCCGGATAAAATCATTCAGCAGATCTGACAAGCTGCACCATGTAGCAATGACTTGGTTCCCTAATTTTAGGTGGAAAACATACTCACCTTCAGCTTTGGTTAAATTACAGAAACGACTCTTTGCATGCGCCCGATCAGAGGCTCAACCAGAAAATGGCATGAAATATACTTTGCCTCTTTTATGTCTTTTCAACTCAAGGGGCCGAAAATGCTGATATTGATGAGCCGGGTCAAGTTAGGAGAGCTAAAACGACATGTCGCACCCCATTTTAGGAAGGAAAGCCTGCCCCAAGTTCAAGCCAACCTGATTTAAGCGGAAACCGAAGGAAGTCATGGATTTGGTCAAGATCAAAGGAGGTCAACTCCATTTCATCTTGGCAACGTTTCTAACCTACGATGTGGCACCACATGTCAGTGGGAACAATGCATATTATTCAAGTTTCCAAATCTAATCTAACTGAGGAGTAAAAGCAGTCTATATGGTTGGGATGCCGGAGTGATATTCGAAAATGCAAAGTTGTCGTGGCATTTTAATAAAAACTTCAAGGGTGTATTTGCTCTGTAATTGATTAAGGAAAGATTTTACATTTTCCTATATAGTCGGCTTATTTCCCATTGCGCTTAATAGATATTTGGGCTAATACCCTAAAAAACTCCAAACTAGTACACTTGTGACAAATTGACCAAAAACTATTTTTTTGACCATGAAAAACCCCAAACTGGTATACCTGTGACAAATTTACCCCAACTGACTATAAAAAAACCCTAAACTGGTACATTTATGACAAATTTACCCTAAACTAATTTATTCGATTGCAAAAAACCCAAAAAATGGTAAATTTATGACAAATATACACTCTACTAAATTGGATTAATACTACAAAAAAATCACAAAAATTATAAACTGTAACAAACGGAGCGTAAAATCCTAAATTGGTATACTAGTCAACTGTCACGTGTCATTTAACTTAATAATTTGAGAATAAAATTTAACGAAAACTAACAGAGGGTAAATTTGTCATAAGTGTATTAGTTTTGGGTAAATTTGTCAAAGGTATATCGGTTTGGGGTTTTTGGTGGTCAAAAAAATAGTTTGGGGTAAATTTGTCACAAGTGTACCAGTTTGGGGTTTTTCAGGGTATTAACCCTAGATATTTTGAAATAAGAATTATTTTCGGTACAATACTCCTATATAGCGAGACTTTTTGCAGCCTTCCCATGTATTCTCTGCCACTTCATGTTTCTGATTTGTCCCTTCCTTTTGTTTGTTCCTTACCCTCCTCCTCCATCTCTTTTCAACGTCGATATTCTTTCTACTCAAGTGCTGGCCTCAAATCAAGCCTCTTCCAAGCATATTAATCGAACATTGCCCAAGATTTTAGTTTTAATAAATATATTTATCGACACCTTTCGGTGCCCATCTCGTAGTTTTGACATGTGTCCCGATGTTGATGTTTTGCAGCCGTAGCGGATATTAACCTCTGTTTCAATAACTCGAGGATATATCTTCGTAACGTAGGGTACGGTCGATGCACCGAGACTCAATCATGTGGTTGTTCTGCATCGCCCTTTGCCAAGAGCTTCAAATTGTTCTTTCGATTGTTGTCTGTTCTTAGAACTCAGGTTTTCTCTCTACTATTGTCTAAGCTGAGTATTCTACTTCACATGGTTTCTCCAAATTGTAAGCTTTTCTGTTTGTCTTGTGCTTCATACCGCTTGCTCACAACCTGTTAGACGGAATGCCCGATTCAATCGTAGATAGTTCCTGTTTCATTCTGTTTACAAACGTTTTGATGTTCAAATTGAAGTTGTGTTGGTTGTGTCTTACTGTGGCTTCCTGTATATAGTTGATTGAAATGCGAAGAAATTTGCACCTATACGTATACTCTGTTGCTCGCTGCTTATGTGTGCTTGAGTATGTCAAATGCCGGTCATCTCCATTTGTTCGCTCTTCTGGTGTGCGTTTGCTGCGTCAACTGATGTTGAGCTTGCTTTGGAAAATGTACATGGTATAGCTCGTCTAAGCTGCTTGACATGAGAGATATATGATGTTTTATACATAGTCCTTGAGGTGCACACAAACATGTATAGTTAGATGGACATGTATAATGCTTTGTGGATATTGATATTTAATCAAGATGTCATTGTTTCAAGCCTTGAACATAACAATGGTGCTTGCTTGCTGCTTTTGTTCATTTGTGGAATGTGAGGATTTTGATCTCATTACGATAGTGTTTTAGTCATGTGAACATATAGAGAGATGCTGCATTGATGTTGCATTCGCTTTCCATCAAATTGGGTCGTTTCAAGGCTTGAAACAAAAATATTTGATAGGATGATTTGAGTCAAATAAAATCAGTAGCTGTTTGGTATTATTAATTGTTACATGAACCTCTGCAGCATATATATCCATGGAAGAAAGTGACGCTTTGGATTCATATTGATTTCATGTTGGATTATCACATTCTTATGCTTGAAGTGAGCTTTAGATGTCCTAGGAGCTGCTTGTCCGTATGTATTTGTGCAGTGAATTAGGATTTTGTGTTTTTTGTTGAATCTTTTTCATGGCTCGATCAATAATTTGATAAGCCAATGATTTTTTTTTTCATTATCTCATTTGGATGATAAACTCTGTATTTTCGGTTGGTGGGGTCTTCGTTCTATTGAAGTAGCTACTGGCGCTTCTTGTTGGGTCTCCTACCATAGTGACACTGTAAATCAATTTCCCAAGAGCTGCCCTAAAACAAATTTATCCTTCACATAGCTGAAATGGAGCAGCTAAAAGTTTTGGAAATGTCATGTAAATATCAAAGATAAAGCCAGAACGTGAATAACATTCGCCTCACCAGAAGTCACCCACTTTAATACCGATCAGCTTTTCATTCAAAGATGCTAATTTACTAGCAAATTACTTGAAAACAGCAACCTGCAAATGCAATTGGAAACCAAGCTCTGAATTATGAACATGTATCCTGTGTCTTCGTCAAGAAACAACATATCCTAGAAGTAAAATGATGCATTCGACAATCAATTGCTCGAAGCATAAGCAGTTAAATCACTTCAAACTCAGATAAATTGCCCATCCGTTGCAAGAATTTTATAATTATCGAAAGTGAAAGACCGCTCAAGGCAAAGAGAGAACTTTTTCATGTAGCATGCATAGAAAATACCAATTCTATCAATTCACGGCAAATGCGATAAATTTTGAATAATCATAAGATTGGAAGATTCCAATGCGGTCGAGTAGCTGTACTTGATCAACACCTATTACTCTGCGCGAATGCTCTAACAGTAAATAAGTCGGATTTCTTGTCACAGACATAGGGCTGCTTCTTGGAAGAGGTCTTCATCGGCAAACTTACATTTGAAAATAAGCCCAAGCACGCACACCACCGACCATTCTAAATAATTTCTTCATTGAAGTGATGATGATATTATGGCGAATAACTAGAAGAAAATGTCCGAATTTCAAATGACCATTCCTACGGCTGTGATTGAGTGAAATTACCATGAATACACAAAAAAGAAAAGTGCAATATGATGTAATGTCTCTCTCTTGTAGTCAATAAATTATTCTCTTTTTAATCTTATAACAAATCCTTTTCATCGATTGCGCTTCTTCCTTCAATAATTATTTGGAGAAATGCAAAGGTGAATAACTGGACCACATAAAAATTGGACCCGAAAGAAGAGGGTTGAAATTGACATCTATCTACCATCACAAGCATAGAGATGACACAGAGCATAACATGCAATTTTACGCGAGAAAAAACAACAATAAGCATAACATCAAACAAGTCTTACTCCAGCTAGACAATTTTCACAAACTTAGGTTCCAGGCAAGACAACCTATGATGCTTATCAGTGCCAATCTTATTTTGAGGACAAGTAACCCTGAAAACTATGCTTGACAGAGAACCCAATAAAGTTTTTTTTTTTTGGTGAAGAGAGAACTCAATAAAGTTGATAACATTAAACATTGAGAACTAGATGACAGCGAGATTGGTTGATTAATTTGACAGAATTACGACCTTCCTCCATACTTCATTAGAGAAACTACACAAGAAATTTAGATGGGACCAAAATTCAATGCTTAGATTTCAGAACAAGCAGAGAGATCTTGTATTCCCAACAGACCAACTGTTAATCCTCTTAAAGCAGGGATTTTATCATGTATTACTAACCAAGAATGAATTGAAGCCAAATCTCGGCACATTAGGGGAGAACCACACAGGTTTGTGCCAGTCAACATCAGCATTCTGACAATTTCCCCAGCAACAAAAGAGTCAAAGCAACTATTTAAAGATTCTGTGCATACAATCTTGTCTGCAGCTGAGGAATTAGAAAAAACCACACTACAAACTGCAGTCTGGATGAAGACCAACTCTTCAGACCTAGCGGCAAGCCACTTCCAATGAGAGTTACGAATTGCAGAAGATCCTTTGGCCTGCGGAGGAAGAGCAGAATCATAAGATATTCTCCTTGAGAAATAATTCTGGCAAGGTCCCAGCATGATGCCACAAGTCATACCAAAGAGAAATATTATCTCCATCACCCACTATATAAATAATATGGCATTCCAAAATTTTCCCAACTCTTCCAACCATTTCAATTACTTTCTTGGGCAACAAAAAGAGTCGACGCTAATAGATAACCAGACTATAAATAACAGATTTAACAGTCCAATCTTTAAATCTTGTTGTAAATTGATGATTTTATGAGAGGCTTATAATCCTTGCCTGAAAGTCTTCCAGACCATAAAAATTTACTAGAAGAAAGAACCAAACAAGAACATAGGGGTGGCTGATTGGTCATGCTGTTTGATTTGATTGCAGCATGTTAGACAAATGCATTTGTTAAAATGAACAATGGGAATGCAGAAACAAAAAAAAAAAAAGTGAGAATGCAGACAATATGCTAATTGTTCAGAAGAGATTCTTCCTAGATTCTAATTATACCCTATGATCATTACCAGTGTCTTTCAAACAGCCTGACAAAAGAAATAGCAGAAACAAATCTACCTACCCTTTAAACTTTGCCAACCAGCAACTTTAGGTCTATGCATCTTTGATTCCAAGAAGCAAAATTTGAATAGTAATCAAAATGAACAATGGGAAAAGATTTCATTGAGTGCTATCTGGGACATGAAATGCCTTCATTTGTGTCTGTACTCAAACCGACTAAACCATTCCTTAATCCTGGATGGTGAGTAAAATGCTGAAATGGAAGGGTTGAGGCACAATAAATCTGTTTCCCCCATAGATATCGATGTGCATCACAGTATGCTCAGAAATTTGAAGATTGCGTGTGTGGGGATAAGTACTTTGTGTCAGTACCAAGTTCCTTCCGCATCTGGTGAATGCTGCAAAAGTAATTTTTGCATATCAGAATCAGAGATGTAAGGGAGATTAGTCGGGTACACATTCCACAACTTAGTAAACGTGTTCAAATGGAGTTTCCAGACTAAAACAGGAAAGAGGATATAGAACATCTTAACTCCCATTAACATGACATGAACTTGCTCTATCCATTCAAAGTTTTGAGCTACACTTTTTTGATGTGATGCAACCTTCAAACATTTTCAAACTTGTCTTTGCTATTAACTTATCATATAAATTACGTCCGTTACATCTAGTGGATTGCAACATCAGGGGAAAAACAGACGCTTAATGAACAGGGAAAGAGAACACATATCCACACCTCTGTTCCCCCATGAGTAATTTGAGAACCAACTCTAATCATAACAAAGAGTTTCCACAAAAACTCAAAGATGTTAAGAACAGCAGAGCCTGCAGTGGCATCTCCCCTTCGTCTCTACAATGAGGAGCAATCTCACATCCAAAGTCCCCCGCTTCAGCATCTTCTCCTCCTAGACTTGATACTGGCGAGGCAACGGTGAAGGAAGGGTTCATAGACTATGCCCCATGAAACATTGCAGCAAACACCATGTCCCACAAACAAGGTTAGAAACAATTAATCCACTATAGAATTCAACGGAAGCTATAAAAAGTAAGGACAAAAATCACAGAAACCGTCGCTTGTTCAGGTTACTGAGATCAATCTACAAGCCGCGTTTAACCGAGGAAAAAGCAGCTGACTACTGACTGACTCGTCGCCGACGAAGGCTAATTTGGAACTAAAGAAATTAGCTTGAGTGGATGAGAAAAGAACCCCGCGGAAAGCGATGAGCAAGTGTTAAAATAAGGAAAGCGCGAAGTAGCTTTATTTACCTTCGCCTTGCGAGCCCGGATATACGGATAATTGCGGGTGGTGCAGCAGGAGGTCCGGAACGATCCAGGCAAGAGTTCCCCGAACGGCGCTCCCCGATCACGTAATCGATCTCCGATTGCTGATGAACTGGATCCCCAAAGCAACGGAACGAACGAAGACAGGAAACGCTCACCTGGCGGAGCACTAATATATTTGAATTGAATGATTTCATTAAGCGATTTATTAGATAATCGAAAACGGAGGATCTTGAATACTATTCGAAATTCAGAAGAATTATGCGGCAGGGCCATTGAACAGCTGGAAAAAGCCCGGGCCCATTTACGGAAAGTGGAAATGGAAGCGGAGCAGTTTCGAGTGAATGGATATTATGAGATAGAACAAGAAAAGTTGAATCTGATTAATTCAACTTATAAGACCTTGGAACAATTAGAAAATTACAAAAACGAAACTATTCATTTTGAACAGCAAAGAGCGATTAATCAAGTCCGACAACGGGTTTTCCAACAAGCCTTACAAGGAGCTCTAGGAACTCTGAATAGTTGTTTGAACAAC